>CAUYPK010097252.1:0-33449 GCA_963574355.1 Loris lydekkerianus | reverse complement strand
GAGGTCCCTCCTCAGAAGCAGCATAACAAAATCCAAACTTGGCAAAGAGCCACAGTATACAAAATAATAAGAGGCAAAGAGCCGAAATTCATTTTGGCCGGGAGCCGCATGTGGCTCTAGCCGCGTGTTCGCCACCCCTGCCTAGAGCAATTCTCAGCATTGATAACAGGGTGACTTAATTGACACCAGACATCAAAAAAACAAAATATGTTACACTGATTACACTCAACCCTTTAGCCTGGCCTTGCACAAGCTGGCTCTTGCCCCCCATCCTCACACTCATTTCTTGCTGCCTGTACTTACATTTTGGTCATACCCGTCTCTAAGCTATCTCCTGAATGGTCTACAGCTTATATTCCTGGGTTTCAATCATAATGTTTTTCTGCCCAGATTATCTTTGTCTTCAAATCATCTCCCTTCAATACTAATGTAAGCCTTAAGAGAGCAGCAAGTTGGTCTTTTTTACTGCCTAATCCCAAGGCCCTAGAAAAGTACATGGTTCACCATAAGTGCATTGGAAGTTTCTAACCCTAGGCCTGAAATGGGTACATAAGTTCCATTTGTATTCCTTTGTTGAGAATTTAACCACATGACCCGACCTAATCTCAAACCAAGCTGAGAAATGTAATCCTGTACATCAGAAGAAAAAATGAACGTGGGTGAGCAATCAGCAGTTTCTGCTACACCAGACTATCATGCAAATATAATAGCAGCAAAAACTAAGGGAAAAAGCTGATTTTTCTTCTTGAAAGAAAAACCTACTAGAAAATAAAAGTAATTATTTAAGTCAATTAGAACATAAATGCAGAAAGCTGGGCAGTGAGCATGTAATTAGACTCACTAGGTACCTGGGTGTTTTAAGAGCAACTATCAATCTTTTATAAATGTATTGTATAATTACTGTACTCTTTAAACTATCTTACAGTATTCTTTTTTAATGTGTAATATTATAAAATATTAATACCAAAAGATAGCACATTAAAAAAATCTGTGAATCAGTATCACTCATAAAATGTCAATGCAATAATCCTAAATAAAGCATCAATAAATAGAATACATAGCAGATTGAAAGAATGAATCATCATATCTGTAATATCTGAATTAACTCAAAGAATGTAAGGATGTTGACTATTAGGAATCTATTAAATCACCATAGTAAAAAATCAAAAGGAAAAAATACTCTGCCATAGACACTAAAGGCATTTGATCCGATTCCAAATCCATTTGTGATAAAAAGAAAAATCTCTCAATGAATCCCCAACAAGAAGAAAAAGAAATTCTATCAATTCAGTACCATTAGATCTACTCAAAAGGTGAAGTCTTTCATTTTCAAAGTAAAGAGGCTTGTTTCAGTATTCAATTTATCTGTGCAAAGTCAAATAAATAACCCCAAAGATAGTTTTTCTTCAGAAATTAAAAATAAATCATTTGAAAATAAAAAAAGAAAAGAAAAACCTCTTGACACAGAAATACTACATTGCTATGCTAATCTCTAAATGTAATGGATCAATAAAAAATTATATGATTATATAACTGGAAAAGTTAAGAAAATCTACTAAAAATTCAAATAATAAAGGCCTAATTCCACTCACTTGGTACAAAATTAATACACAAAATTAATGGTCACCCTATATACAATAAAATAACCAGTAAGAAAAGACCTTGTTTAAATACCAGCTGAAAGGTCTAAAAACCAACAAATAACTTAATAAAAAAATTTCAAGTTACATGAAGTTGTTAAATTCTCTGAAAGTACCAAAAAGAAATGCGAATAAATGAAAGAGCGTAACTTGGCTCAGCACCTGTAGCTCAGCAGCTAAGATGCCAGACACATACATAAGAGCTGGCAGGTTCGAATCCAGCCCAGGACTGCCAAACAACAATAACTACAACCAAAAAATAGCCAGGTATCATGGCAGGCACCTTTAGTCCCAACTACTCAGGAGGCTGAGGCAAGAGAATCACTTAAGCCCAGGAGTTTGATGTTGCTGTGAGCTGTGACACCAACCCCACGGCACTCTACCCAGGGAGACATAGTAAGACTGTCTTAAAAAAAAAAAAAAAAAAAAAATACAGCATAACTTGTTCTTATCCTGAAGAACTCAACATCAAAATAAAATCAATTATCATAATGAAATTATGGGCCTCATGAAATTTTAATAGAGTATCCATAGATATTTTTCAATAACTAGACACAATTATTTCCAAATGGAAAGTCCAAATGGAAAAAGAAACATGTAGAAATAAACAGAATTGTACCCTCAATGAATTCTCAACAATAAAAAAAGAAATAAACAGAAAATTCTAGAAAAAGGTAAATAATGAATGAGGATTATGTTTATCCTATATTAAAGCATATTTTCAAGTTATAACAACTAAAGGCTTATGGTATTGATGCAGAAAAGACGGATAAGAAAACAGGATGGCAGGTCCAGGGGCAGACACAGTACACACTGGATTTAATAAGGCTAGATCTTGTGGAACAGCCATTCAGATGACACCAGTTCAATTTATGATAAATTTTACTTAATAGTCCTGCTTTTGCTTATGAAGTTTTACCTGTATGTAAGAAGACCACTTAAGATTTTCTCTGACCTGCCATTCAATCCTATAATTCCTCTACTAGGTATATACCCAGAAGACCAAAAATCACATTATAACAAAGATATTTGTACCAGAATGTTTATTGCAGCCCTATTCATAATTGCTAAGTCATGGAAGGAGCCCAAGTGCCCATTGATCCACAAATTGATTAATAAATTGTGGTATATGTACATCATGGAATATTATGCAGCCTTAAAGAAAGATGGAGACTTTACCTCTTTCATTTTTACATGGATGGAGCTGGAACATATTCTTCTTAGCAAAGTATCTCAGGAATGGAAGAAAAAGTATCCAATGTACTCAGTCCTACTACTATGAAGCTAAATTATCGCTTTCACATGGAGGCTATAACCCAACTATAGCACAAGACTATGGGGAAAGGGTCAAAGAAGGGGAAGGGAGGAGTTGGGATGGAAAGAGGGTAATGGGTGAGGCCATACCTATGGTGCATCTTAGAACGGGTACAGGTGAAACTTACTAAATGCAGAATACAAATGTCTACATACAATAACTAAGAAAATGCCATGAAGGCTACATTGAACAGTTTGATGAGAATATTTCAGATTGTATATGAAACCAGCACATTGTACCCCTTAATTGCACTAATGTACACAGCTATGATTTAACAATAAAAATAAAATAAAATAAAAAGAATGGAAGAAAAAGTATCCATCCAATGTACTCAGCCCTGCTATGAAACTAATTTATGGCTTTCACATGAAAGCTATAACCCAGTTATAACCTAAGAATAGCGGGAAGGGGGAAAGGGAGGGGATGGAGGGGGGAGGTTGGTGGAGGGAGGGTGATTGGTAGGATTACACCTGCCGTGCATCTTACAAGGGTACATGTAAAACTTAGTAAATGTAGAATATAAATGTCTTAACGCAATAACTAAGAAAATGCCAGGAACGCTATGTTAACCAGTGTGATGAAAATATGTCAAATGGTATATAAAACCAATGTATGGTGCCCTATGATCACATTAATGTACACAGCTATGATTTAATAATAAATTTTTAAAAAAAGATTTCCTCTGAAGAGCAGAGTGCTGTGAAATTATAACCAACATACAGACCTCTTTTGAGTTGTATATTTGGTTCCTGCTCTGTTAGATTTTCCTCTAAAAATACCCCAGTACATAGTAATTATAAACTCTTTAATTACATAAACTTTGAGAATCATATGAATGTTCTGTTTGTGAGTATTCTCTTCAGAACACAATATATAAGAGTTATTAAAGAGATAAATGAGTAGAGGTAGATGGCCATAATTTAGGGAAATTAACTGAAAAACCCATTTTTACTATGTCATGTTATAACTAAATATTAATATTAAAGTCCCTGCACAAATTTCAATGGGGTGTGGGGTTGTTTTAGCATAATTTTTTTTGTTTTGAGACACAGGAAGGTACACAATGTTTTACCATGGCAATAACACTAGGAAAATGTCCTTACAACAAATAGCCTTCATAATACACAGGAAGAATTCTACCATTATACAGGAAGCATTGTACATGGAAGGGAGGTAGAAATGGTTTATTCAAGAAATGGACAAATGGTTCACTATTTAGAAAATGATGAAAATTTTATTCTTATTTCATTCCAGATGAATCAATGATTTAAATGTAAAACTGACATCATAAAAGTTTCAGAGCAAACATGATTTCTCACATTTTTATCATAATTGCAGAGACACATGTACGTCTGTCTCTTTCACAGCTATAACCTCAGCACCCTAGCCTCTTGATAGATATTTGTTAAATTAAAATGAACTAAATACCAAATCTAAAATGGGTTAAGAGCTATGTTCATGAAAGGTATGAATAAGTATCTTCTGTTAAAGAGTCTTTGGGAAAACACGGCATTGCAGATAGGAGGAAGTGCTTACATAAATGTCGAACAGAGACCCACTGAGACCTCCATCTGAGCAAAGTCGGGGGGGTCCTTACAGTGGAATGAGCCCTTACCAAAATCCACAGGATAGTGCCTGTCCTCTCCCACAGCAGGGGGGTCCTCAATTCAACACATCGGTCACCCTCAGCACCTGCCCAAGCCGAGTTTTAACCAATGTGTTTCCCCTTCTGACTCCCTGGCAGGCCTCCAGATTGGTTGTTTTTGGTGACTTCATCTGCCAGTAGATACAGAGTATGTCACACAGACAAGCTTGTCCAGGACTCTGCAAAGGTAAAGCTGTGGACTGCTGAGAAACATCAGCGGCAGTCAGACCAGCTCAGTAGGTAGCTATTAGGACTGGGGCAGCTCCTTTTGAGCAAAGGACTCTGTGCAGTTGAGGATGGGACAGCTTTACCAACAGTGGCAGGCTTTGTTCAAGAAACACTAGATGCAGTAATCAAAGATAAGCCCTACGTGGTTTTCAGAGGGAAGGATCACAGGTACCAAATTGATCCTTTCCAACCAGCCTGAGCACATGATTGCCATCAATCAGTGCTTTAAAACTATACAAAGAACATCTGTGGAAAATTTTGGATTCATAGCAAAGGCTTTATACTTGGTCAGAAACTTGAAACTTTTCCAAGAGGAAACTCTGCTAGAAATTTCCCCACAGCACCAAGTGCCCCAACTCAATGTTGACCTTTTCCAACATTGGTACCATAGATCATCATCTCTCCAAGTGTTTTATAAAGGCATACTCTGAGCCCAGTACAGTGCTAGTCTGGTGAGGGCTAGAAGATTTTAAAGACACACACCTCAGCCTTCTAGGAGCTTCAAAAAATTTCATCATAAAAATAAATTTTAGTCACATGAAATATCTGAGAACTAAACATGGAAATGTGGTAGTGATACAGAAGTACAGAGAAAGAAGAAATACAGATAGGGAAGTAGGATGTACCCTGGGCCGTGTGGGGAGGGAGGGTACAATGGGCAGGCAAGGGGGAAGGAAGAACATTGTAGCCAGGAGGAACAGAACGAGTGGGGGCTCAAAAGCGGAGGAGAGCTGGCATGAAACGAAGGTCAGAGCATCTGGTGAGAATTCATGAATCTGTGTCTACAGAGAAGATAATTGTTGCTAAAGATTTTGTCCTGGGTTTTCATTAAGCTGTCAGACCACTGCATCAGGCTAACTCCCAATCCATCCCATATTATTTGAAATAGCCTCTTGAAAATAAAAAACTGAATTATTACTTAGAATCAAATTTTAGAACCATGAGGGATCATAACACATACCTAAGTCATCATCTGATCTCACAGAGTTGGGAAGAATGATGTTCTGGAAACTCCTAGCTAGCTAGTGACAGGTACTGGGCCTCCAGATAACATCATTCATAAACTTTTTCTCTAAGCCAGATTTCTTCACTAAGCCTGAGGCCTTTTCCCTCTGGTCTGTTTCACCAATGAATGTTCTTTGTAAGAGTAGAGACAGCCATCAACTGTATCTATCACAAAATAATTATTAAGTACCAACTATGTGCAAGGCATTAGGCTAATATGATAAATGATATAAAAATGTTAAAAAGTAATAACTATTGGGTGGCGCCTGTGGCTCAGTGGGCAGGGTGCCAGCCTCATATACTGAGGGTGATGGGTTCAAACCTGGCCCTGGCCAAACTGCAACAAAAAATAGCCGGGCATTGTGGCGGGTGCCTGTAGTCCCAGCTACTCGGGAGGTTGAGGCAAGAGAATCACCTAAGCCCAGGAGTTGGAGGTTGCTGTGAGCTGTGTGATGCCACAACACTCTACTAAGGGTGATAAAATGAGACTGTCTCTACAAAAGAAAAAAAAAAGTAATAATTATTTTCTTACTTGTACTCATAGTGCTAAAATCCAAATGGAGGGCTTTATCAACAACAAATCTAATAAGTGACTCGTAAGTTTTATATATTATGGTAGAATATGGGAATCCAAAAGATGTGGAGAAAGAGGCAAAAACACAAGAAAGAGTCTCCTGCAATATAGTCTGAGAGGTGGGATGACATCAGTGAGTGTGGGGCCTGAGGAAACCTGGGTGGGGATAATTAACCCAGCTCACATTTGGGCAGAGGGATGGCCAGATGTCAAAGAAGTCTTCAGGACGGAGTTAACATCTGAATTTGGCCTTAAATAATGAATAGACGTTACCCAAGTAAAGGAAAAGAGGGTGAAGGAAACAGTGAGATCAAGACAAGGAAAGCAAGGTAATATGGTGTGTTCCAAGTGCTAAAGCAGTTTATATGGATGAAACATGGTTCCATAGTCAAGAGGTGGTAAAAGAAGAACGTATTGAGGAAGCCTCTAGACTCTCAGAGGCCTTGTACATCAGGTTACAGAGCGTGGCCTTGACTGTGAAGGCTACAGGGAGTCAAGGCAAAGTTTTAAGTAAGGCATGCGTGGTACTTGAGGGAGGTAACGTCGACAGCAGGAGAACCAGTTAGTATCACACCATGCAAGAGATGATGATGGAATGACAGATGGGATTTTTTAAAAAAGAAGTGCCAATTTAAACAGCATTTTTAACGGGAGGCAAATTTAACGGGTTTTGATGTATGAATAAATAGATATGATTGAAAGAGAAGTATAATCAAGGATGATTCCTGGGCCTCTAACTTGTATGACTTGCCACCACTAGACAGAGAATCCTAAAGAAGAAAGATGATTTCACCCAGAGGTGAACTAATGCATAACCCCCAGAAAAATAAGTCTGAAGCTCCGATGACAGAACTGGGCAGAAGATAAAACCACAGAAGTCATCAATCTATGAATAGTAGTCAAAGTCTCAGAGTAGGTAAGAAGAAAATGTAAAGTGACGAAAACAAGTGAGCCAGGAAGGAAGCCCTAAGAATGAGGACTGTGAAAGTATGAAGAGAAGGGAAGGGACCAGTAAGAAATGGAGAAGGAGTGGTCAGAGAGAATTTACAGAAGACACCAGTGAGTACAGTCTACAACGTAAATCTAGAGGTGTCCATTGGATGTGCAGGAAGTAATTCACTGGTGACTATAACAAGATCTATTTTTTAAGTGGTGAAACAGAAGGCAGTTTTCAGTGAGTTACAGTAATTGGGAGGTGAGGAAATGAAGACTATGAATCATCTGTGTTTAGGTTAAAAAGAAAAGGAGAAATTACATGGTATCTTGACGGGATACAGTGTCAGGGAAGACTTTTTCTAGAGATGATCAATGTTTATGGGCTAAAGAGAAGGATTCAGGAAATAGGCTGAAGATGCAGGACAGAGCCAGGGATATCAGATAGACTAAGTTCCCAGAAGCAGCAAGAGGAGAGAGAAGGAAAGACAGAGAGAGCTGTCAGGCCTGCCCACAGGTTATACTTAGAATATTCTTCTGAGTCTGAAGAAAAGATAATAAGGAAAGATCTGCATACAGATACAGTTTTAATGGGGCAAGTAGGAAGGAAGTTTAGAGATACAATATAATGGCTTCAACTTTCTTGTTGAGAAAGGAAGCAAGTTCATCTAACAAAAGGCAGTGAGTATAATGCTTGAGTATAGAAAGCGTAAGTCATTTATAAGAAAAAAATTAAATTAGATTTGACATCTTGACAGCAATATTTCATGCTAGACAACAAGGTAGTATGTTTAATGCATTTAAAGAAAGAAAATGCAAACTAAAGTTTAAAATCTACCCTAAATTTCCTTCCATATAAAGGCCATAGACATGGCAGGACTTTGAGAACATTGTTTCCATGAGCCTAT
This sequence comes from Loris lydekkerianus, assembly GCA_963574355.1. Taxonomy (NCBI): domain Eukaryota; kingdom Metazoa; phylum Chordata; class Mammalia; order Primates; family Lorisidae; genus Loris; species Loris lydekkerianus. The sequence continues at coordinate 25,201 of CAUYPK010097252.1, read as the reverse complement.
CCTGAGGAATCTACCAAGAATAAGCTTCTGGCAGGTGCAGAATCATTGAAAAGTTTTAAAATAATGCTTCAGGAGTGAACCTTTACTATATTCACCTACCAAAATGAGACTAAAGGAAATACATAGATTAGTAGATTATATGCTTTAAATTGGCTCTAAAATTGTAGAAAAATAAAAATGCCAATGCTAAAAAATTTGTTAAAAAACAAAAAGGAAAAGAAAAGGCATAAGTTTAAACACAACACAAAACACCACCAAACATATTATGCATCATGTCAGTAAATGCAAGTGGACTGAACTCACCTAATGAAATTATTCTCATATTGCCTTTTTCAGACCCTGATAGATTAAATAGACAAAAGCAATCAATAAGAATATAGACAATCTAAACAACCAATAATGTGTATCTTACTGATATGGTTGGAAACCTTGTCTTCCAGGAAGAGTACACGTAAAACGTTTTCAAAATTAACAATATATTAGGCCACAAAAAAGTTGAAAGAAACAATAAATTCCAAAACAGAAAAACATATAAACAATATAAATTGACTGTAGTGCAATAGAACTAGAAATTAATTTTAAAAAACCTTTTGAAAGTCCTTCCACTTAGAAATATAAACAAACAAGAAGCATTGATGTATACAGTTACAATTTAATAAAAAAAAAAAATAAAATAAAAATATACACCAGTAAGGCAGTCATTCAAAAAAAGAAGAAAGAAAGAAAGAAAATAACTCACTTGAACCTTGTGTCAAGGAGGAAATACAAAATTTGCAGAATTTCTGAAAGTCAATAGATGAAAGACAATGTATTATATCCATATTATGCTGCTAAAGTAAATGTTCAAATTAACATTCCAAACTTTCATATATTTCAAATCAATAAAAAGTAAAATTGAGTAAACACTCAATTCCAAAAGTGGGGAAAATAACAAAGAGTATTAAAGGAAAGCAGAAGAAAGGAATTACTAAAGATAAAAGCAGAAATAAATAAGTTAGAAAAGAAGTAGGGCGCCAACCACATGCATCAGAGCTGGTGGGTTCAAACCTGGCCCGGGCCAGCTAAACAACAACAACTGCAACAAAAAAATAGCCGGGCGTTGTTGCGGGCACCTGTAGTCCCAGTTACTTGGGAGGCTGAAGCAAGAGAATCACTTAAGCCCCAGAGAAGGAGGTTGCTGTGAGCTGTGATGCCATAGCACTCTACCAAGGCAACATAGTAAGACTCTGTCTCCAAAAAAAAAAACAAAAAACAGAAGTTTTAAAAGGCACTAAGAAAAAAATCAATAGACAAAAAAGAATCTTCTCCTTTAAACAGCATTAATAAAAAGAACAAATGTCTAGTTAATTTATTTTTAAGCAAACAGTGGAGAAAGTACAAATACATAAAATAACCACAAGAAAAAAATAACTATCAAAATGAAAGATCTTTAAAAGTCTACATAATTAAACTGGCACCATTCTATACAAATACAAATTTGACAATGGTCTATAAGTTTGTGATACCATATTTTTACTGTACTTTTTCTATGTTTAGTTACACAAATATTACCATTGTGCTACAAATGCTATGGTATTCACTACAATAATAGCCTCAGAGTAGTAGCATAGGCATGTAGGAGGCTCTCCCACTGAGGTTTGTGTAAGCACATCCTGTAACATCCACACAATGACAAAATCACCTGACGATGCATCCCTGCCGTTAAGCAACACATGACTATATTTTAAAACCTTGATAAAATGGATAAATTTGATCAAAATATAACTTGAGACATTAAGTTCAAACAGATTACTGAACAAGAAATTGAGTTTTCAAACAGCTACTATTGAAAACAGCCCCAGTCCCAGATGGTTTTACAGTGAAATACTATCAAATACAATTAAAAATTAAATACTGTTCCAGATTATAGCAAGGAAAGGAAAATCATTCAAATTCTATGTCAAATACAAAATATTTATTGACTTAAAATCCACATAAGGATCATACACAAATAAAACTATATATTATTCTCACTTATGAAAACTATAAGTGAAATATTAAAAATCTCATATCATATTGAAAGAAATTATCACAATCAAATAGAGTTTAATCTTAGAATACAAAATGATTCAGTATGAGGACATCCATTAATATAGTTAAAGACAGCACTAGGTCAAAAGGGAAAGATCATAAAACCATCTCCAAGAATGATAAAAAAAGCATTTTTAAAAATTCAACATTCTTTAGGAGAACATGAAGGCATTTCTACTGATGCCCCTGATTAAAGAAACAACACAAAGTTGCCCACTGCTGCCCTGCTGTTAAACACAACGCTGGAAGGATTAGCCAATGGAATTAGACAAGATAAGGCAACAAGAAGGTAAAACTAGATCTAACTTTAGATAATAGTTTTGTATATTTGGAAAACTCAAGAGAATCAATTCAAAACGACCATGAAAATCGGAGAATGTGGTGAGTTAGCAGTATATAAAATTTACAGGTGGAAATCAAGAGCATCCATATAAACATGAAAATTACGAGATACAAAGGGAGAGAAGGCTTGAGTGTAAAAGATAAACTACTTAAGCATACTCTGAGCATGAAATACACAAAACTTACATAATAATACTTTTTAAACACTACTAAAGACAAAGCATACTTCAATAAGTGGAAAACTTCCCTTTCTCTCATATGCAGGCTCAACATCCACAGATGGACGGAGCTCACAGATAAATCCAAGAACAAGTTCCTCCTTCTCTTCAGTAAGGAAATGGCACGGTTACAGAGGCGGAAAGGAGACTGATCTAGAGTAAAGAAAACTGGCTTTGCCCCATATGCTGGAGGTGGCGGTTTCAAACCCAGCCCCGGCCAAAAACTGAAAACTGGCTTTGCACCCATATCTGAGTGGTTAGGGCGCCAGCCACGTGTATTGGGGCTGGCAGGTTTGAACCCATCCCGGGTCAGCTAAACAACAATGACGACTGCAACAAAAAAATAGCCAGGTATTGTGGCAGGCACCTGTAGACCCAGCTACTTGGGAGGCTGAGGCAAGAACAATCTCTTAAGCCCAAGAGTCAGAGGTTGCTGTGAGCTGTGACACCACAGCTCTCTACCGAGGATGACATGATGAGACTGTCTCAAAAAATAATAATAATAATCAAGCAAAGAAAACTGAAGACACAACCCAATATAAGTTGCAAGATTTGTGTGGGCCCTAATTAAAGAAAACCAACTCTAAAACGAATTTTGATAATTGGTTGGATAGTTGGTAATTCTAAAGAATTTTTTTTTTTTTTTTGTTAACTGTAATAACATTATTGTGGTTAGGTTAAGAAAATGTCCTTAATTTTTAAGTACATAGGTGTGAAATAACTTATCTTACACTCACTTTAAAATGATTCATTAAAAGAAAAAGAATTAAATGAACAAATAGAGCAAATATGACAAAGTCTTCAAAATTATTGACAGTGAGTATGTTTTGAACAAATAGAGCAAATATGACAAAGTCTTCAAAATTATTGACAGTGAGTATGTTTATGGTGGTTCATGGTTACTATTTACTTTTTATGTATTTTTTAAAATACTTGTAGTAAAATTATTTTACTAAGAAAGTCATGAGTGCATGTAGAGAGCTTCAGGGGAGTGATGGTTTGAAAGTTTGCTGAAGAAAATGGGAATTGGATTGAGCGAGAACACATAGTAGGTTTGGAGGAAGGCCCAAAGGTCCACCCCTACATTGGTGTAGGGATAGAAAGCAGAGACAGCTGCAAGTCAAAGGGAACGTTTTCCCCATGGGTGTTGGAAAACAAAAGAGAGAACCAGCCATTACACACCTTCCCAAAGCCAAACTATCTGGTCACTTCAGGTTCGAGCCAGCCCGAAAGATGCCAACAGAAGATGTAAGCAGGCTTGTCAGTGGTGGGAAAATAGACAGTTGGGCACGGGGTGTGGGGCTGGCCTAGGAGCAGCTGGCCACATGCAGCTAATATCACTGGGCCCATTTTCTGGTCTCTTAGAACAGTAGCCATGCGTTGTCTCTAATCAGTAATGACACCACTGACATTTATCTAGTGGATGCAACACAGCAAGGTATGCGTGGCTGCACAGGGATTACCTCCTTGAATACCCTTAACAAAGTACCCATCTCTGAGAATGTTAGATCAAAGTGATGGAACTTGGATTTGAGCTCAGGATACCTAAAAGGCCCCTTAAAAATTAAAATTAAAAAAAAAAATTAAATTAAAATTAAAATTAAAATTAAAAAATATATACTTAGGTTAAAAAATTAAATTAAAATTAAAATTAAAATAAAAAAATATATACTTAGGTTAAAAAAAGTAAGTAGTTCACAAATTTTAGGTCTTCAATAATTATTACTAAAAAAATTACTTGTAACCAATCTCACAACTTATTGTGATACACGTGTGTTGAGGTTGTGGTTGAGAACTGTACTCCTAATAGGCTTATTCTCCAAAATGATTTTTAAAACTTTTTCTGCATTTAATTAAGCACTTAGTTTTCTAATTTCTTTCTTTCATTACTGCCAAACATTCCCAGTAAAGTATGGTCTCTTTGAAGGGAAGAACCAAGTCTTTTGAGTATTTTTTTTAATTCTCCAAAATAGCCAGAATGTGCCAGGCACACAGAAATCAATTCTAGTCTCTGAATAGAACTGTATTATCAATGAAATAATACAGGTAATAAGAACAGGTATTATCAGCCTGGGGCTTTCCTATTTATAAAACCCTCTATGTCAGATTTCTTCTGAAAACACACAGAAAAGAACCAGAGGACCCTGTCCAAGAGAGATACATTTGCGATGAGAGAGCTAGTTTTTGTCCTGCCTCCTCTGAAAGCACATAGATGCAGAAGTTTTCTAGAACCATAAATATAAAATTAGAAGCACCTAATGACATAGCTAGGTTTATTCTGTTTTAGCTAAGTACCCTATTGCATTCTAGCAGGGAGCCTGTTAAAACATTGAATCACAGCACCCAGACCTAACTCTATTAACATGTAAATGAATTTATGAAATTGATTCAGTGCACTAAGATCATAAATGCTTACTTGGCAATATAATTCAACTTAAAAAAGAGAAAGATAACTGATGCATATGTCTTAGTCTGGGTTTCTAAGATAAAGTAACATCTACCAAGCTGGTCAAAATTTTAAAAGCTTGGGCAGGACAGAAAAATAAAAATTAAAAAAAAAAATACTCTGGCTTAAGTATGGTATGATTAAGGATACTCTAAAAGCTTAAGAGGAAAAAAGAAGATGTTGGTTTATGTAACATGTAGGATAATTTTCACAAAGAAGGAGCTATGCTCTTGTCCATCAGATCTAAGCAACGTGCCTTACTTCTTGGCCCCTCCTAGCAGGGAGGTTAGGAGCATGAGATTCAGAGCCAGACAGGCCTGCCTGTGAGCACTCAGTAAATGTTAGCCACCATTCTTACTGTGGCAGGGAGGGCCTTTTAGTCCCCTCCCCTCACCCCTTTTTCTCCAGTGATAAAGTTGCCACAGGGTGGATGCTGGGCCGTATCTTCCTAATGGGCAGAAAGTGGCCTTCCCTGGCACACACCTTGGTGGGTGAATGTACTACCCCGAGAACTGACCCTGCCCTGCCTCTGCAGTGTGGAGGAATTGAGCTCAGAGCCTGTTCTGCCAACTATGTACTTCCCTTCCACTTCTCTGTTTATCACTAATAAGAAGATTTCGTATCCTACGTCCTGAAGGCAGGCCCTCAGGCAAAAGGAGGAATATGCACGGGACAGTCTGAGCATTACTGGACCATTTGTCACACCATTTAATACATCAGAATCCTCCAATGACCCAAATTCATTATGGTGGTGGTAGTGGTGGTGGTGATAGTGCTGGTGATTATTATTAGTATTATCGTTATTGTTACTGACTTTGAAGTGGGAAGGTCAACTGCATGGCCCTACCAGAGTTTCCCGTTGTCTAGGGGCCAAGGGAAGCTACTCACCGGTGCTCCAAGTCCTGTCGGATCCACACATCTTATCTTTTCTACTTCATGTGTTCCTTGTTGAGTATCAGGCACACACAAAAAATGTTCAAATACAGTAGGCAATACAAAAAAAGCTTCTCTTTTTATCTTAATCTTAATTCCTTTTTAAAGTTCATCCTGAAATTAATTATCTCTATTTATATATGGGGAAATAGACAATCAGAGAGGTTAAGTAACTTGTCCAAATCCACACAGCTCTTGAGAGGGAGGCAGATCTGAAATCCAGAGGCTTGATACCAGTAAGTGTACTGCACAGTAATGTCCCTTACTTTACCATTCCCACCATAAGCCTTTTAAGAATTTCAGGTGCCCGAGCTTGGTAGAAATGGGATTAAGAAATGGGTTCAACGTCCTTGTGTATTTAAAGCTCCCTCATCTGTTTATTCAATTCCCTTCTCCAAACCACCACCAGGACATATTATCCCCGACCCACAGCTCATGAAAAAGGTTTCTCTGATCTGGCCAGTTTCCTCAGGCCTAAATATGTGTCAGATATGTTTAAAGGAAGTAATCTTGTCTCTGTCTGAAAATCAGAACTTCTAAATTTTCAGAGAAGATCCCAAATGGGGCACTAGTCAGCTAGATATCACCTCCAGTACTTGGTATTCAACAGCAAACCTCACCAAACACAAGTTCCAGGATTACAAGAAGTACAGGTCTCTCATAGCTGAGATCCTGCACTTCCTGGGAGTTGGAAGTGCTTAAACTTCAGGCCTATATTTTTGTTGCTTTAGAAAAGAGAGTAAAAAATACACCCAGATACCTTAATAAGGAATTGGAAAAGGCTCCTTTTACCTTTGGCAATTTCTCCAATAGTTAGAAAGAACATCTGTTGTTTGTGGTGTTAGTAATACCTCTAGCCCTCCCAGGCATCTTGAGAAAGCCAGAAATGAAAATACAAGCTGTGACTGAGCAGAAGCAAAAATGATATTCTTGGGGAGCAAGATAAATGATAAGATGCTGTGTGCTGTGGGTCGCTGTTGCAGTATGAAAGGATCAGAGCTGGGCCTTGACTTCAAAGAACAGTGCCAGGCTGGTGAGCTTGACTCCGTTTTGTTAGAGCATTTCTTTAACGATTCCCTTTCAACCGCCATTGTAAATAGCTGTCTTTTGACATCAGGTCTCTCAGTTGAATACAGATCTTAGAGGGAAATCCCAAAGACTATTCAAGCTTTTATCAGCTAGTGGGGATTCTTTTTAACCAGAATGATTTCATTATAAAGCTTGTTATGAGTTTCTTAAAAAATAAAGCAGAATCCCCAAGAAGTTCCTATCCATGTAGCACGCACATCTCAGTCTTCCCTGAAAACATTTACACAGTGGCTTCCATGTACTTTCCGGAGAATTAAATAATCAACCAGAGCACAAAGGGCTCAAAGATGTCAGGTGATTTGAGGGAACACACAAGAAACTTGATCTCAGGTAATGAAGGAAAAATGGTTTGAAAAAGCATCTGCAGCCTGCCCACAGGACACAGCCCTGCTGCCCAAAATGCCCTTCTCTTCCTTCTTCACCAGGGCAACCCTTCCTCATCTGCTAAGACTCAGCTAAGTCTCCATTTCCAAGGCTGCACAGGACACCTTCTTCACTGTGTCCCCATGTGGCAGGACACCACACCATGCTGTAATCACCAGCATGTGTCCTGTTCCTTCCGTCCCCACAAATACACGGAGATAACTGTGCCTTTTTCCTCTATATCAGAAGTGCCCAGCTGAAGCCTGCTCTTAGGTATGGAATAAATATCTCTTGAATAAATGGATAAATAGAATGTATAAATGAATGAATGAACAAAGGATTACACAGCATCAAGGTGCAGGTTTGGAATTGTGCTCTGGCCTAGATCAGCTCAACCACCAGTGGGCCTATCTGCAGCAAACAGTAGCCCAAGATAATATGTTGCACTTCTAGTTTTCAGTTCTACTATGCCTGCTTGCCTGTTCCCCAAAACCCAATATAACCTCCTCCTTCTCTGATGTGTCAATTCATAGCTCTATACCTCAGACACCAGGTCTACCCAAATCAAGGAGCCCTGAAAAGTTCCATTTCCCTCTGGGCGTATCTCACCTGATATGACAAGTCCCACAGCTTTATCCAGAAGAAAAGGACCAGATCATCCAAAAATCCTTTAACTTCAGAAGACCAGGAGCTCGAGGGCAGGGGGAATGAGGAACAGGAATATCTCACATAGCCAGAAGCCCAGAAGCCCTGCTCAATCTCCCGTGGCAGAGCGGACATGCTCTGGGACACATTGCAACCACTCCTCGGCTTCAGAACTTGAACCCAAATCTCATTTGCAATCATTCCCACACCTTTGTGTGCTATTTGCCTAACACGTGAAGGCTCTCTTGCTTTTCATTTCTCCCAGAGTTCCCCATGGTATGTTCTTATCCGTGCCAGAGAGACTGCCAGGGAGATCCAGGGGGAAGGGAGAACAAAGATGAACCACACCGCTGACTGAGAGCCTTGGAAGGTACCATTGCTCTGGTGAAAGACGCAAAGATGCTGTTACCTCAATCCCAGGGGTATCCACCAATTTAAACCTACAGCCTAAATCCCACAAATAATAAAGTCACTCTTCTGAGGCTAACCAAAAAGGGAAAGGATCTACTATAAGAAGAAGCACAAAATAAGTCTTGCTAACCAGCCAGCAGGGGAGGGATTTTGAATCATCACTGCCTTTGCCAATATGCCAAAACTGTATCAAGATTATCTCAGTTGGTGTATTCCACCCACATATGCCATCAATCTGACCAACTGAGGTCAAAAGGATTCATTTGACCCATATCCACTAAGAGGGATTGCATTCAGGAAAAGTCAGTTTACCTACACTGTACATTTTCAGTGTCTTTGAACAATTCTTACAGGTACACATTAATAAGTAAAAGAAAGCACAATCAGATATATATTTTTGTAAAAAAGCAGATTCGGAAAGCACTTGGAACCTTCCACTTGGGAATTACTACATTTTAATGGAAGTTTGGGGTGTGCGTGTTTCTAACTGCAGTACTTGAGGCAAGTCTACACACAGCGTGGTAATATTCTCAAATCACACAGCAGAGATTTCAGAAAATATCCCTGTGCTCAGATAAAACCATCACCATATCCTGAGGCAGCGTAACAACACACAATACAGTCATGCACATAATATTAAACAAAGTGGGTCATTGCAATCACTCATGCAATGCTCAGAGGAAAAGACCATTATCATCAAGTGGCTGGGGAAGACATGGAATCGTTTTCCCAGGATCCAATCCACAAGCAGTGGGAACATTGAACAAAGAAAAGAAACTATGCGGGACCTGCAGGCATGGTTAACAGGCACCAAAGGGATCTTCGTCTGGTTCCTCCTATCTGAAAGCTGGGAAGCCACAGAAATCAACCACTATGTCAACCAGTGTGATGAAAATGTGTCAAACTGTTTATAAAACCAGTGTATGGTGCCCCATGATCACATTAATGTACACAGCTATGATTTTATATTAATCAAAAAATAAATAAAAAAGAAATCAACCACGGAACCGGCCATGCACTGTGCGCAGAAATTCTCCCAGTGACGTCTTCTGGATTCGGCTTTCAGGAATGTGAGCGCTGCCTCTGCTCTACTGATTGCCAACAAAATGGTTATCTGCATGTTTTTTGAGTGGCTTCAAAGAAGACCTCATTTATCATGAAGCTTGATTTATGCTTCTCTCCAAATATTAACATAAAGAAGAGCCCATGTGTTCAGTCTCTCCTTGCTTCCATCTATTTCAATTTTCTGAAGATGTTCTCCAAGGGAATTTAGAGGATGGTGGGACATGGGCTGGATGGCAGGAAGGTAAGAGTGAGAAAAGGTGGTAGGAGTTAAAATAGAACCTTCACAAACGTGGTTTTAAAACTTTTTTTTTTTTTTTTTTTTTTTTGCATTAACAACTTCCTTACCAACAGTGGTTGGTTAATGGGTACAAACACACAGTTAGAAGGAGTAAGTTCTACTTTTTGATAGCACACTATTGTGACTATAGTTTTCACCAATGTATTGTGTATTTCAAAATAGCTAGAAAAGAGGACTTGAAATGTTCCCAGCACATAGAAAATTTGAGGCGATAGGTACCCTAAATATCCTGACTTTATGATTACACATTCAGTATATGTATAAGATAACAAAATATCAACAAGTGTCCCATAAACATCTATAAATGTGAGGTATCAATAAAAATCATAAAAAGAACTTTCTCATCAATAATTCCAGTGAGATATATATATATATCTTTTTCTCCCAATCAGGTGTATTTTTTCTCAAACAGAGATTAAAAAAAAGTGCTCTGTTCAGGGACATTAGCATAAGTTGAGCAGAACCTCAAAAGATCCTAACCACATTGGGTCATCGTGTTCCAGGCCCCACTCAGGCCTGAGAAACACTCTCATTCACTGAAGGACATGTGAGACTGTATTGGATGCCCAAAAGCCAGTTTACAAGTAGAAATATTAGCGGACATAGAGCAGAATATTTGCATTTACTATAACTGCTTAGGATCCACCTTACCATATACCCCAGGTACAAACAGCCTTTCTCCTTAGAATGAGGAAATTAGTCTTCACCTATTTTCTTTTTCCCTTTTAGTGTTCTTGAGAATTATCATTAAAATACAATGCTGGGGGCACTAACAGCCTTCCATAGGCACACATTAGTTGATGAATACTTATTACAAGAAGAGATGCCATTACTTATCTAAACCCCCAAATCTAGTCTTCTTTCCCACCAGAATGCAAAGGTTGCTGAGAACAGCTTCTTAATCACAAAATCAAATAATATTAAAGAAGAAGAGGCACTGGAAAGGATCAAATCCCTTACTTATTCATTTACAAAATATTTATTATTGAGCACCTAAGATATGCTAGGTATGAATTTAGACAATTTCAAATGCAGTACTGAAGAAAACAGACAAGGATCTCTGCCCTAATAGAGTTTACCTTCTGTTGGGAAAAGACAAGAAATAAAAATCAGTAAACTATATAGAATGTTAAAAAGTGATGCCTTAGCAGCGGCACCTGTGGCTCAGAGTGATAGGTTGCCTGCCCCATATGCTGGAGGTGGCGGGTTCAAACCCAGCCCCGGCCAAAAACTTCCAAAAAAAAAAGTGATCCTTTAGAAAAAAAAAAAAAAGTAGAAGTAACATTAAACATGTGGGTAGAAGAGTGGTACAATTTTGTTTTGTTTTGATTTTAGATTAATATCAAGGTACATACTATGAAGTTACATTGTTTGCATTTGTAAGGTAGTTGAGTTGTAGTTATGTCCTTTAACCAGAGTGCACTGTACACCCATGCATCATTTCTGTCAGGTGGGAACTTGCCAAACCCCCTCTCTACCTCCCCTCTTCTTGAATTTGAGTTTTCTCCCATGTTAGCAGGTAGTTTCAGTCTGAACATTGAGTACATGTGATGCTTTTTTTCCATTCTTGTGATATTTAGAGGTGTGTTCTCCAAAACCAACTAGGTTGTTACAAATTATACAAAATCTTCATCTTTTTTCTGGCTGCATAGTATTCTATGGTATACGCATACCATAGTTTATTTATCCATTCATGTGCTGAAAGTCACTTGGTTTGTTTCCACATGTTTGTGATTGTGAATTGAGCTGCTATAAACATTTGAGTGCAAATGTCCTTACAGTAAAATGACTTTTTCTTTTGGGTAGATACCCAGTGATGGGATTGCAGGATCAAATGATAAGTCTACTTTTAGTTCTTTGAGGACTCTCCATACTTCTTTTCTGCAGTCCCACCAACAACACATTTGTGTTCCCTTCTCTCTGAACCCATACCAGCAACTGCTGTTTTAGGACCTTGTGATGTGGGTTATTTTAATTGGGGTTAGATGATATCTCAAAGGGTTTTGATTTGCATTTCTGTGATAATCAAAGTTGATAAGCATTTTTTCATGTGCTTCTTAGCTATTTGTCCTCGTGAGAAAAGATTGTTTGTTTTTAAGGGGGCTGTTGCTCCTTTTTTGTTTTTGCTTGAATTCTTTGTAGATTCTGGTTATTAGCCTTTTGTCAGGTTCATAGCATAAAAATATCTTCTCTCACTCTGAAGGTTGTCTCTTTGCTTTGTTGATTGTGTCAGGAAAGACTTAATTGAAAAGGTAATAGTCGAACAAACGCTTGAAGAAGATGAAAAAATTAACTCTGTTAGACAGGAAAAGCATTTCGAGCAGAAGGAACAGATACCTAAGGCAAGAATGCGTACAGAAGTTTCAAGGAACATTTAGAAGACCAGTACGGCTAGAGCATGGTGAGAAATGGAGACCATAGGGAGACAGGAATTTAGAGGAATGGGAAACCACATCAACTAGAGGGATCCTATAAAGATATTGGCTTCTACCATGAGTAAAATGTGGTACCTGTAGTTTTAAGCAAGAAAGTGTGACTAAATTCCTCTTATGCTAGTAGTATTGCTCTGGTTGCCCAACAGAGAGTAGACCACAGAAGTGGGGACACAAGTTAGGAAGCTATTGCAAGAATCCAGATATGAAGGAAGGAGACCAACTGGTCTACATGTTAGGGAGGTAGTTAAGGCTATAGAATTCTGTACCCTTAACTACTTGTATTGAGGAAAGTCCCAATAAAAGCAGCTGAAGATGGATGTGAGATGTGAGAGCTATGGAAGGTTCCAAGGATTCTGGCCTGAGCAACTGTGAGAAGAGAGTTGCTTTTCATGGTCTTCTCCTAGAGGCCCTTCACCGTCAACTGTAAGACACAACTCAGGAGTATTCTTTACTCCCTGAACCTTTCTTTAGGAGAACTTGGGAAAGTTAAGATAGAAAAGAGTCTATATAGTTCCTCTGTTCCAAGTAGGTTTTGCTTCTGAACCCGATTATAGGTTCCCTAAACTTGCAGTCTTCCAGGAAAGGGTCATGCTTTGGCAATGATGATGAAGTGGTGGATTTTCTGCTTCAGGAAGTCCCTGGCTCTTATTTCACAAACACTGACACTTTCAGGTTGAATGAAGGTCTCTTGAGTCTTGGTGGCCTCTGCAGTCTACCTGGGCAATGCTCTGAAGTGTGAAGTAGTCACGAATGCTACTGTCACTTCAGCCACGCAAAGGTCTTAGTGACTATTCAAAATTTCCAAATCATTTTGGGTTCTTTCCCTCTCCTCCTTTTTTTACATTATAGCCATGAAGCCCAGGGAAACAGAAGGCTATTCGTGTTGTCCCTGCAGCCTGAGTCTGCATGGAGGCTTTTCTAGCAATGAGTTTTTGAGGCACTTGCAAACTAACAACCTCCTTCTTGTAGCTTCTATCACAATGGACGTGCTTTAGCCAAGGACTGCCTGATTTAAACACAACCATATGTAATGGCCCAATACTTAAAGCAAAGCCACTCCACTTGAAGCCTGGGTAGAGGACAGTCCCATTCCTTGTCCTCCTTCCCTTGCAACCACCCTTTCTCAGTTTCTAAGTCCACAGAACTGTCCGTTAAGCAGGCACTAGGGAGAATTAGGTTTTCTAGAACACAGCTTGAAAACTGATGGATTGTGGCTGTCTGCAGGAACAAAGCACACAGAGGTAGGCAGAGTGCATTCTCTACTTTTTGGTCGGCATTGAGAAACTGTGGTCCTACGGTTTGCCATGTTTCTGAGTAACTATTAAGGGGACCCAGGCTCTCCATCACAGCAATACAGCACTGTCTGTAAGAATAGATGGACAGATTCCAGTGAAAAGCCATGTACACTATCTGTAATAACAACATCCTGACTTCATTTCCTTCCAGAATATGCCTCTCAGCCACAGTTCAAAGGATTCCTTTTTCTTTTTAAAGCTGAAGGAGAATTCCAAGAAAACCTCTGCTTTCTGGCCTTGCCCCTTCTATAAGAGGCTCACCAAATTTCTTTATCATTTTCTCCACTATAAAAATTTATTTTTCTGATGGCATTCCCTGGCCCAGCACTACAGGAATGACACCTGCCAGCCTAGGAGTCCAGCTAGGACTGACAGAGTGATCTTTTTGCATACTCAGTACCCACGACACAGGGCTCAAAACCTCTTCCCAGAACCACCTCCTGTGGTACCTCCCTTAAAGACCAGCCGACCTCATAAATCTGAAAAGGCTTCCACTTGAATTGCTTCACTTCTGAGCTGCTGCATGTGGCTGATGGCAGAGATCAGCCCTCTTTCCACATCTGCTCTCTCACTTGCCAACAATCCCTGGAGCAAACTCGCCCGTGCTGAGAGGCTCACCAACATTCCCACAAAGCTGTTTTTTCAGTTTCTGACTCTGACTTCTGCTATAGGGCCTCAAAATCAATCCAGATTATCCCCCCTTCACCATTTACTCCCCTCTTGTGCTACCCTGTACCTTTACAGAAATGTCCCTCCTTTCTCTCTTGCCTGAGAAGCGGAGTGAGAGGGAAGGTCTTCATGAATATTAGTTCATGAAAACAAGCCCAGGACCCCCCCACACCCAACTTAGACTCAGCAAAGGGCCACTTCCAAGAGTTGCACACAGCTGAGGAAACTGACCTCCAGGTTTGCCCAAGATCACACAGGTGACAAAGCCAGCATTAGAACTTAGTCTCTTAATTCCCTATGTAAGGGCGTAAACTCTCTGGGAAAGGATGACAAAGATTTTTCAAAGTTCAAAATATCTTATTGTTATGATATGTTGTTTAGGATATTGCATCCTTATTTATAAGTGAAATATGTCTGTAATTTCCCTTTATAATAATACATTTGTCCAATTTTAATATCAGGTATATCCAGATGTAGTAGAATGAATTTGAAGGATTTCTTCTTTTTCTATTGCCTGTAAAATTTGGCATGATCTGTTTTTTAAAATTATCTTCCATTTTCACTTATAAATATTATTTGTCTATTTTTTGAGACTTTGGAAAAAGTGAGCATTCCTAGAAATAATTCTCCTCACTATTTAGAGGTCTTTTTTTTTTTTTTTTTAAGAAACAGAGTCTCACTTTGTAGTCCTCAGTAGAGTACCATAGTGTCACAGCCCACAGCAACCTCCAGTTCTTGGGCTTAGGCGATTCTCTTGCTTCAGCCTTCCAAGTAGCTGGGACTATAGTCACCCGCCACAACACCTGGCGATTTTGTTGTTGTTGTTGCAGTTTGGATGGGGCCAGGTTCAAACCCACCACCCTCGGTATATGGGGCTGGCACTCTACTCAACTGAGCCACAGACACCACCCTAGAGGCCTTTGGGGGGGGGGGGTGTTTTCTCTCTTACTATCAAAAATTTCCATAATTCCAGTAGCTGGCATTTCATGTGGTTTCTTTGTTTTCTTGCTAGAATTTCACCTTTTCATAATTTCAAGTTCAATTGTATCTGAGATTGAGGCAGAACTTGCTGTAAATTATGAAATAAGTATTGTTCTTTTTGATCATCTATATTCAATGCTACGATGTGCTTCCCAAATTTTCACAAATCCCCCAACCCTTTTGAGACTAAAGCACTCCTTCTCTCAGCTACTGAGACTATTGGTAGTTAGCTGCTCTCTGCTGAGTTCTTCTCTGGAAAGTGCCCCTGGCTAAAGACACTTCTCTTATTCAAGGTTCATGTTTGTGGGGCAGCAGATATCCAAAGACTGGCCATCCTCAATTCTGACACCTTTGAGGGGCTTTCCCAACTTCAGAGGTTCCTCAAAGGATCAACTGAGACATTTGTCAGGACTTCGATAGAGTTCACCTTCTTGCTCTGTCTGTCCTGCTTCATTCTTCCACTCTCGCTGGTCCTCACCTAGACGACACTGCCCAGTAAACATACTTCTTGCTTGTATATTTCTATCACAGAGTCTGCTTGCCAGGAAACCTACACTGCATTGTTACCACTGTATGTTATTTAATGTATGTAATATTTTGCATGGAAAATATATTTCATTATTCTTGTGCTTGGACATACAAATCAACTCATGTAATAACATTTGTCATTTGTTTCAATAAAAGAAAATTAAGTATTATCTATGACAAATGACATATTTCTCACAGAGAAAAAATAACTTGTTCTGGAGAGATTCTTTTCTCAGCCTGCTAGGGACCAAACTTTCAGACTTTCTTATGAATCAGATAAACGGCATATCTATACGCCCTGAAATGCATTAACCATAAAAGTAGGAACAGGGAGTGGGCTGAGTGTTAGGAAGAATCCTTCCTGAACCTGCCCTGCACAGGTGAAGGGCTGGATGGTGTCCATGCTTTGGTAGAACAAAAATGAAAATAGCACATTTCCAAGAATTGTGGAACAGCTTCTCACAGGTTAAAACCTGCTTCCGATGGCATTTTCAGAACAAATATAGTCAGCTCAGCTGCTGTGGGTGTGCTTTCCACTTATGAGGGTCCTCAGAAAGGACGCAGTTATTATTCCTTGTACTTCAGAGCTAAATTATCTTGCCATGCACACAAGTCAGTGAGGCTGTTTTCTACCAAATTGTGAACAGTCACTTCCCATGGTAATTGTTCTGCAATTCCCCAGTCTGCATAGACAATGGGTCCCAGCTTCATGCATAAATGTGGCAGTTACTGTTACAAAAGATCAGCTCTCTGGCTGGAAGCCAGAAAGGCAGGAATATCGAGGGTATTATGCTGCCCAGATTCAAGAAAGAAAAGTGACAGCTTGAAATTACAGCAGAATGAAGTGTCGAGAATGTGATTGGTACAGGCCTTTCAATTAGGTCATCCTACAGGTCTATTTTAATTTCTTTCTTAGAGAAGGCATGGAGGGGGAGGGGGCTGGAAATGGAGCAAAAGTGGGCTATGATGAGGATGGAAAGAAACAGATTCTGTCTTTCTGGCTTGGCTCTGTTCTGTTTTGTTTCATGTGGTATTAATGCATGGAGCAATGAAATTTCTGAACTCTGAGTATGACAAAAATGATTTAACTTCAAATTTTGTGACCACTTGCTTACCCAATGAGACTCCCTTTACACAAAGCCAGTATCAGAATACAGTGCCAGCCACACATTGCACTTGATTGTCTGCTGCTCCACTCACTCTGATCCTTTACCCTTTCTCTGTCCAAAAACACCAACCACTTTCCACCCACCTTTATCTGTCTCCAGGAAGTTGAAGTTTCTGCATTACCAAAAATCTACATAAATGACTTCAATATGTACAGAACCCTAAAGGGACGTGCTCCTCCCAACCTTGCCATCGGATTATATCTGTTTCTGCTTACCATTCTGTCTCCTACACAGAGTGTGTGCTCAACAGAAATTAGCTAAAAGGATAAACAAAGCACACATTTACATGTGCCCTGTGTAACACGACAGCTGCTGCCTTCCTGGGTTGCTCTTAGGCAGTTTCTAACCTTTTCTGCTACTCACTAAGGCCATCTTGGCCGCAAGACAAGTTTAGTCAAGAAGTCTGTTTGGCTGCAGCAGGAAACAGTTAGAGGGTGCCTTTCCGGGTAATATCAGATTGTCAGCCTGATATGTTGATTAGCTAAGTAAATTCACAGAGAAGAAAAATATCCCGTAATCTTCAGGATTTGAACCCCACAGGGAGACTTTCTAGTTCATCGCCTTAACCGCTCAGTGGCAACTCACCAAGGCCATTTTGAATCTCATACTTGTTCCTCAAAGAGCAGCGAACACACTGACTGTGTCACTGTCACATGAATGTTTTAAGTCAACTTCAGCCCCAGCCCATGTCCTGTCTAAACCAGGAAGTCTCTGCCACTCACACCAGATGAAGCTGACTTCTCTAATCTCACTGTGTACATCACTCAACTGTCATTTATTTGGTCTCATTTTAGTATACAGATTTTCAGACTTATTTTCCAGTTACAAAATGAATACTTTGCAGAAAAGTGCTGCATTTTCTATTTCTCTACATCCTAATCAATGTACAAGCTGTAGCAGCTAGCTGGGAGCTCTTTGCAGAGGAGAAGCAAAGAGAATGTATCCTGTTGCAGTATTCCTGTTAGAGTTTTTAAAGGCTGCATGGTCACCTGGACGGAGTGGAAACACATTCTTCTTAGTAAAGCATCACAAGAATGGAGAAGCAAGAATCTAAGGTACTCAATACTAATATGAAGCCAGTAGACTGATCTAACACAAGCCCACATAAGAGAATTCAAATCCATTCAAGGTGGGGAGCAGGGAAATGAGGGAGCGGGGAGAGGAGGAGAGGGATGGGTGTGCTCCCACTTACTCTGCACAATGTTAGGGTATATGGCATACTTCTTGGGGATGGGACACAACTAAAAGAGAAATTCTACCTAACAAATATAAACATTGCAACTTAATTCTTTGTACCCTCAAATTAACCTGAAACAAAAAATAAAATAAAATAAAATAAAAATAAAATAAAGGCTACATGGGACTTTGAGTTTTGAGTAACAGTACTTGATAGAGCCTTAAAAGCAAACAAACAAAAACACAAAAACTCTTCCTTCTTACCCTAACAGTTCTGTGGACTAGTAGAGTATAATGTTGACCACCTCCATATGTTGACCAGTTTGTTAAAGTCCTTTCAGTGGTCAACTTACAGAGGTTCTATTGTATAAGAAAGATGGCCCTCAAAAGGGGTATTTCTACCCAACTAAAAGATCCACCTGTCCTTAGGCCTGATACGCATATACAGAGCAGTGATTTTCAACCAGTGTGCTCCAGCACACTGGTGTGCCATGAAAAAATTTAAAAACTATTAATTACATCAATTTCAACAGAAATTCAAAGCACAATAAGTGTATTCTTTTTTTTCTCTCTTTATTTGATCAACATAATTGATGTGAACTGCATAAGTTTATAGATTCAAGTGTGTTGTGAGATAAAGGTTGAAAATGCTGACATAAAGGAAGAAATGGCCTTTACTATTAACACTTCCCTCGCTGGTTATGTACATACTGCCTGGAGGAAGCATCTGCGACTCCTGTCTAAAGCTCCTAAAAGGTGCCAGTAGCAGCAGTAGCATCAAATTCTTCACTGTTCATGGCATGGGGCTTGGAAAGGCAAAAAGAAAATGAGGAACCCCCCATTTCTGAGCCCTTGAGGGGTCACAAATACAAGCACGTTGGTGGGAACAACTCTTTATAGGGATACACAAATAGCCAAATCTAAACTGAAGTCTGTCTTAGGACTTGCGAGGGTCATCAAGTGGTTAAAGGAAACAGTACTGAAAGGAAACATGAGTTTAATTCTAACTTTCCCATTATGTGGGGACAATATACAAGTCACTTAGAAGTCCCAGCCTCAGGTTCTTTTTTGTGTGTGTTCAGATTACTATGAAGATACACATGATTGGGTTCCATTGTTTGTATTTGTAAGGCAAAGTTCAAGTTTTTCTCCCAATCCTTCCAGTTTGTTATGAAAGGTACAAGGTCTCTGTTTCATGATTAAATAGAATTCCATGGCACACATATACCACAGTTTATTAGTCTGTTCATGGGTTGAAGGGCACTTGAGTTATTTCCACATCTTTGTGATTATGAATTGAGCTGTTATAAACACTCAATTACAAATGCCCTTATGATAATATAACATTTTTCTTTTGAAAATCCCTTGTGAAAGGGAAGGGAGGGAGGGCGGGGGTGGGTGGAAGGAGGGGGATTGGTGAGAATACATTTGTGGTGCATCTTACAATGGTATATGTGAAACTTAGTAAATGTAGAATGTAAATGTCTCAACACAATAACTGTGAAATTGCCAGGAAGGCTATGTTAACCAGTGTGATGTAAATTTGTCAACCGGACTGTGAAACTAGTATATGATGCCCCATGATCATACCAATGTACATAGCTATGATTTAATTTAAAAAAAAAAAAAAAAGAAAGAAAGAAAAAAGAAAAAAAAAAAAAAAGCTTGGACCCTGGAGACACCGTCTCCAGAAAGCCTCTAGTCCATCCTTCCATCTGGAAACGATCCCAGTTAAAAGTTACTGTGTCCCCTCAGGATACAGTTGAAGGAGTATGTAAATCGGTCTCAACAATTAATCTGACTTTGGCTTGAATGAAGTCCTGGAGGAGTTATGTTCCAGAGACTTTATAACTGGTGACTAATTCCCAATTTTCCCTGTGCTATGACCTGCTTTGCTTACTCCTCATCCTCAGGCCCCATGTAGACAGCTCCCAGCTCCTTTTGCCTCTTCTGTCTCCCTGGTTGGGTAACTGGAGGCTCCTCCTTCCACATCATCCCCATCCTATCTCTTGCATGTCTGGGACAGAGGAAGAGTGACCCGCTCCCCAGACTAATACATTACAACTTCTCCAGCACACCTGCCCCCCAAAACAGATGTTAGCTGGTGCTAGACCAACTGTCTGTTAAGTTCTCTTTTGTGGAAGAGAAATGACAACCAAGGGCCAGGACTCTTTTTAGTAACATCCAAATTGATTCCACAGGTAGGAGAGACAGTAGACATTAGAAAAGAGTCTATGACAGTGACATCAAGAGTTAGACACCCAGCAACTTCACTGCATGCATTCTCTCCTCTGACCTTCACAAAACACCACAAGGTAAGGAGAATTATCGTGTCATTTTATCAAATAAAAAAAAGATGGTGAATTGAATTGCCAAAAGTCAAAAGAGAGGTATTAGCAAAACTGAGACTCAACTCTTGGCCTGACTTCAGGGCCTAAATTCTGAAGATCAGATGAGAGAGAGAGCCCTTTCTGTTAATGCTTCTCCTTGGGTGCCTGTCTGTAAAAAAAACAAGATCAGGGAGGAGTAATTCTGATTTGGTGTTCTCAGTCTTTAAGTTCTTTCTACCTCCTCTGGTGTATTTTGGGGTGGGAGGAAGTGTATATGAATACCAGCCCAAGTGTATTTTCTTAGAAGACCTAAAACCACTTTCCATTTTTTGCTTTGAATGGTGCATACTAATGGGTCCCTCTGGAAACTTACAATAATTTCATTTTCAAAGCACTGATGAGCCAGACTATCAAGGAAGTCTCAAAGCACTCAGAATATGCATCTTGGCCTTTTATGCTGCTACCAGATGACAAGGAAAAGTATTTGGTCACTTTTGTCCCAGCGAAACTGTCCTTAGCACCATCACACTCATGTGACTGATACCTCAAAGGACAACACTTTCCAAGAAAGTGGGTATTAGTGGCAGAGCAATGTTTGAGACTCTGGCTTCATTCCAGTGAACTCAAGGTTCTGTCTCTGGAATTCATGTTGCTGCACCTTAGGAGGTACTGCTTTCCCTGGTGGTAGAAAGATCTTTTTACCTTTCTCCAGTGTTTCCAAAGAAATCATCTCTCTCGGTGACAACACTCTAATATCCAGCCCTGAGTATCTATTCTTAAGTCCCTATGCTCAGAAACCTCTTCTCTTGTTCCTTGTTTCTTTAGTTCCTACATTGATTAGACCAACCATTTCTCTTTTTCTGGTGCAACTTTGTCTTACATTCTTGAACGCTCTTATTTTTTTCACCTTGTGGCTGTCCTTGCCCCAGATTGTCATTCATAATGTGGTTACTTACCAGAGTGTGAGAAGGGAAGGGAGCAGAAGAGGATGGGGAAAGGTTGCTCAATGGACACAAAGTAACAATTAGATATGAGGAATAAATTAATCTCTTGTATCTTGTAACTTCTGCTGCCTTTTAATCCCGTGTAACTTCTGCTCCCTTTTAATCATGACTATGATTAAAAATAAAATATTATATACTACAAAATAGCTAGAAGAGAGGTTTGCGATGGTTCTCACTACAAAGAATTCATGAACCCATGAGGTCATGGATACACTAACCCATGGATACACTAACTAATCTGATTGGATCATTATACAACATAGTATGTGTTGAAATATCAAGTTGTACTCCATAAATATATATAAGAATAAATTTTTAATTTTTAAAAAATTAAGTTACCTTCTCTAAGCACATTAAAGACATATTTCACTATCAAAAAATCAAACTAAAACCTTGCCACATTCATTACTCATTTAATGTACAGGCTCAAATATCTGTACTTAACATGAAACAAAATGATGACTATCTCTGTTATGAGAAAGGGGTAGTAGAACCCATATTCACTCTACTAATTCTTATTTCCTAATGAATAAAGTATAAAGCCCTTGAATTAGATCAAAATACTCCATAATATAAAACTTATTTTCTAAGTTTGTGGCTTCTGCTCTCTGACCTGTACTGTACCTTCTGCTCCTGATAAAGACGTATAACACATTTTTGCCTGAATTTACCTTCCACTGTCCTTTATGTTCCTGAGGTTTTCTCCATGATAGGGCACTTGAACTTTATCTATTAACTGATAGCTAAAAAGTGAATGATGTTAAAGAAATAGATACGATGACATTTGTACAGTATAATATTTTTTCAATCCAGTCAACAGATGTCACTGTAAACAAAAATAAAAAGAATAGAAAGAAAGGACAAAGATTAAAAGAGTGGTTGCTACAAAATTGAAGAAGATTCATTGAGTGACTAAAGAAGCTACAGTGTGTTTGACAGTTAAAAGGAAAGAACTGGTGTTGAAGTAGATAACGGAGAGAAAAAATACAGGAAAAGGGGATGGAACAAACAGCTGAGGAAACGGAGGATAAGGATGAGAGAATATTGAATGTTTCTTCTAAGTGTTGGGAGGAAAAGAATGGAGGTAGGTTCATAAAAATGATGTATTAGAAAATATAATGGAAAATATTGAGGAAATACTCCCCCCTTGGTTTAAATTTTTTAGTGAAGAGAGAGAGGTCTCTGTGTAGAGAGACCTCTACACAGGTCTCTGGGAGCATAGTCACCTAGGGGTCACAGTGAGTTTGAAGAGAATAGCAAAGGTTTTGATGGACTGCCGCTG
Source organism: Loris lydekkerianus (assembly GCA_963574355.1). Lineage (NCBI taxonomy): Eukaryota > Metazoa > Chordata > Mammalia > Primates > Lorisidae > Loris > Loris lydekkerianus. Next base: position 2,452 of record CAUYPK010097252.1, on the reverse strand, counting down.
ATAATGAGGGGAAGGAGGCTTGCTGAAGAGTGTGAAGGTCCAAATGAAATTAAAAATCATAAATTCTGGTGCCAAATTTGTGTGATTTCTTTCACTATCCCTTGGCTACCTTGGTAGAAGGAAGTAAGAGTATGAACAGATTGTCTGAGGATTGAAGCTTTTGGAAGTGAGCATAATCATCCCATTTTTTGGAAGAGAGAGATGAAACTGTGATAACTGGTCTGGCCACCTGAAGTACAGCACAGAGTTTAGGAGGCTGGAGATCATTACTGGGACAAACAGTAGGTGCACACAAAATGAATGAGCTGGGGGACAGAATCGCATTGCACCATTAAATAACATTACCAAACGATTGTTAAAATCTGTTACTACTTAATCCTCTTTCTGTTTTGCTTCCTCTAACCTGAATCTTTTCTACGTTGAATCTATCTATCCAAGCATGATATATTATCTTGGGTCCCTCTTCTCAGTATACACAAGCCTCCATTCAGTCTCAACCCCTTCACAAGGACAATTCTCTTTCCTACCTTCAGTGAAACATGGATTTGAGCCCCCCAGCTCCATGGCCATATACTGGACCAAATCATCACCAAGTATCCGAAATCTTTATTTTAAATTAAATTCGTTTATTATAACATTGTTAAAATATTGTATCCTCAGTACGCCCCAGAGAATAACATAATGAAAACTCACCTAAATTTAACAAGTAGAATACTAGGTCATATTTGCTCCAAATTTTTTTTTAATGTAAGTACTGCAAATACACTTGAAACTCTTTGTTTCCATCCCAAATCTTACTTTTCTGCCTTTCACTCAAGAGATAACCACTGTTCTATTTTTGGTAGTATTCTTCCTTTATACTTTTACTACATATGAGTGTATCATTTTATATGTTAAAATGTACATATATTTTGTGATGTCATATATTTTCCAGCAACTTGCTTTTTATTATCACATTATTTTTTCTAATTTATCCATGTGAATTTATTCATTTTAACTGTCATACAGAATTAATTAATAAAATAACACAATTTGCTTATCTATTCCTCTATGAATAAGTTTCCTATTAATAATGAACATCCTTGTGCATGTCTTTTTTTTTTTTTATGATAATGTCTCTCTCTGTTATCAGGGCTGGTCATGAACTCGCAGGCTCAAGGGATCCTCCTGGTCCCCAGAGTAGCTGAGATTATCTTGTGCTTATCTTCTTGAACCTGTATGTTAAGTTTCTCTAGGGGCTAATCAGAAAGCATAATCGCAGGGTCAGGGTATATGAATTTTAGCTTTTCTAGATGTGGGCTAATAGTTTTCCAAATGTAATATAGGCCTTATTTCTTCACCTCTTTCTAATGCTTAAAATTCTTAGAATTTTATATTTTGCTCAATGCAAAGTAAAAGTTACAAAATTTTGTTTTAATTTTAATTTAATTTAAGCTATTTTACTTACTGGCCATACCAATTTCTTCTCTGTGATTTGCCAACTCAAACTTATTGTCCTTTAATGCCAGCTGTATTTTTGTTCCTCTTAAGAGTGTGTAGAATTCCTCTCTATACTAAATATTAATCCTTAATGAATAAGTGTGTAGTTGATATCCCTAGCCATGACTTGACTTTCTCCTTTCTTTATGATGTCTTTTTCATGCCAGGGCTTTAAAGTAGTCAAAGCTTATAATATTTTTCTTGTGTTTTGTGCATTTTGTGCCTACTCTGAGATCATACATATATTTTCCTTTAAATTTTTGAACTTTTGCTTTTCACAATTAATACATTAAGAATTTTATTTATTTATTTATTTATTTTTGCAGTTTTTTGGCCGGGGCTGGGTTTGAACCTGCCACGTCCAGCATATGGGGCCAGTGCCCTACTCCGTTGAGCCACAGGCGCTGCCTAGAATTATTTTTTATATTATTTCTCACTTGTAGGTAACTAATTGTCCCAGACCTCTGCTATGTAATCAGTCTGTCATTTCTCTACCTATTTCAAAACCAACTCATGTGATAGACCACCTGAGAAATGCTGAACCTGTGTCCAGGATTTGTAGTCTATTATATTGGTCTATTGTCCATCTCTAAGCCAGGACTACTTCAATGTTTGCATTATCACAGTAAATCATTTTTATACCTAATGGGACAATTCCTTCTTCCTTATTTTTTCCCCTCAAATTGCCTTAGCTCTTCTTAGCTCTTTATTCGCTTGCATGAATTTTTGAATAAGTTTGCTAAATTCCCTGTTTAAAAGAAGCTGTTGTATTTGAATTGAGATTGCATAGAATTTAGAGATTAATTAGAAGAGAACTGACCTGTTTACAACATGAAGGTTTTTCCATTAAAATAATTTATCTCCCCATTTTTTAGATTATTTTTTGTCCTTCAGTGAAGTTTATTAATTTTTGAAACCAATTTTGGGCCTCTTTTGTTAGAATTATTTCTAGATTCCTGAAAATTTTTTACTA
>CAUYPK010097250.1:0-68693 GCA_963574355.1 Loris lydekkerianus | reverse complement strand
TCGATTTCCTCACAATAGGACTCTGCTGTGATGGTTTGGCCTGGTTGCAGAAAGTTATAGTGAATCACACCAGCCGCTGACCACCATACAGTAACCATGATCTTTTTTTGGTGGAGTTTCACCTTTGGGAAGTGCCTGGGTGGCTCATCGGTGTCCAACCACTGTCCTGAATGTTTCCTATTGTCGTAGAGAACCCACTTTTCATCACACGTGATGATCCGATCCAAAAAAGGATCGTTTTGGTTGCGCAAAAGCAATGAAGAACAAACCTTTAAATATGACAATTTCTGCCGATCATTTAAATCGTGGGGCACCCACTTTTCGAGCTTTTTGACCTTTCCAATTCGTTTTAAACCATCAAAAACCACATGGGAGCTGACACCCAGTTCTTCTGCCATCCCACGCACTGTTTGTGATGGGTCAGTCTCCACCAGGGTCCTCAAATCCTTGTCCTGGATTACTCTAGATCGACCACTTTGGGGCTCATCTTCGAGGCTAAAATTTCCGGAATGAAATTTTGCAAACCAACTTCGAACAGTGTGTTCATTAACACTATCATTGCCAAATGCCTGGTTAATTTTTCGGGCTGTTTCAGCAGCGCTTTGGTTTAATTTGAATTCGTAGAGAAAAATTGGCCAAAAATCACTTAATGACATCATATAGTAATAGGCTGAAAAGAATAAAAAAAATTAAAAGTAGAAAAAAATGAACAGCATCAATGTATAGAGTACAAAATTCTCTATCGATCAGTATATACCATGACACAGTAGAATTAATATTTATTGAGATATGGAGCTACAAAAACACATGACATTAAAATGGACAAAACTTTTGAAACAACCTAATATTTTCCTCACATGAGTATTTGTATTGGGTAGCCTGGCCCCAGAGTCAGGTAGAATCCCACCTTTGCCACTAAGCAGCCTTGTGGACTTATACCAGTTACTTATTATTCCTAAACCGCTCTTTCCCTTAACTATAAAGTGGAAATCACAGCATTACCTCTCTAAAGTCTGTGGTAAGGATTTAATGAACGTTAGTGCTTAGCACAGGGCCGTTTACACTTAGTAAATGTTAGCTATTAATAGAGAAACAGATACATTTCTGTTACTGCTAATTCTAGCAAAGCTTAACTTTTTAAAATACTGTATTTGGAAAAAGATGTCCTTTTTTTACAGGACATCTGTGAAGTAAGAGATTGTTTTGGTTTTAGTGGTAGTAGTTGACCTGTGAAAGAGTCTCTCTAAGCCCTGAGCTGCATCGCCACACAGAGTAGGTGTGTTCTTGTCATCTGTCTTTCTAAGACTTGTTTGCATTTTAACCTTCTACTCAGGTGAATTCTCACTCTTGGTAATGTCATGAAAAAAAGTCATGGTAAATATTTGTTCAGCTTAGTGGTGAGGGTAGAGAGAAAGGTTATCTCACAAGGGATAATCTGATTTTACTCTGCAATCAGAATCTCAGAGTAAACTGTTGCTTTGCTTTTTCTTAGGAAGAAGGGGCCAATGCTGTATTGATCAGCTCCTCCTTCAGTGCTAGTGTATTTTGTGCCGAGCAACAAGACTTCTTTTATTATATTGTAATGAGCCGTATATGAGGTCAGCGTGTGGGCCTCTCCTGCTTGCCATTGCCTTCCTTCACCCCCACGGATAGCCGTCAGCCACGGGTCCATCATGGGAAGGTGTGCAGGCCACTAAAAGCCAACCCTCTGCCTTTCCAAGCAAAATGATCTGCCTCTATCCTCTCTGAAGAGAGATTGTGCTCCTTAAGTGCTAATGTTATCAGCTGATAATAGCAATACTATTAGCAAAGCAATGTCAAATGAACCTTTGATCAATTGAATTGTATGATTTATATGCTCATTTTTTACATCACACTGTTAGAATCCAAGAAGCATCCCATCACTGACAGAAATGAAGGTGGTTGGACACTGACTGCTCATATCTGGGGGTATCAGTGACTATTTCAAAGTTACGAAGTTTTTGAAAAACTTTTGTCTTTATACAGAAAGATAATACCCAGCTGAAATAACACTGCATATAAAGAGAAGGCCTTTCATTTGTTTGGCTTTCAGTTTGCACACCCAGGTGTTTTGTTTTTCTCCCTCTGTGATGTGCCTGTACCTCTGGGTTCATCACCCAGGTGAATTCCTTGTCATCATGAGCTGGTGGATCTAAGGGGGCCCCGCTGGAGGCTTCAGGGGCAGCAGGTGGCATGGGCAGGTACAAGTAGTGGCAGATGAGAGCCCAAGAACAGCCTCTAGTGCATAGGCACCTGTGCAGGTGTCAGCATAGCAGGGACAAGCAGTCTACACTGACAGGATCGTGGAAGTAAGTTAAATGCCACAATCTAGTGACTCTGCATCCAGGCACAGAGTTAGTAAGAACCAGTCTCTAATAACCATTGACATAAACAGAATTAGAATGGTAATAGATCAATCTGGCACTGTAGTTTCTAATGCATTGTGAGCGCTCAGCAACCATGTGCCATGTACCAATGTCAAAAGTAAACCTCAGGGATCTCTGTTAATACTTAAAACAACCCTATATATTTGGCATTATTGTTGCTTTTCTCATTTCACTGATGGCAGAGGCCACAGAGGCTTAGAGAAAGTAACTTGCCTGAAGTCACATATTTTCATCAGTAGCAGAGCCAGTTTCAGCCCTAGCTGGTCTGACAGCATACACCTGTGGTGTCACCCACACACATGGGTTCTCTTCTTGTCTCTGCCGCTTACTGACTTCTGACGCAGGTATGTGGCTTTAATACTTTGGGCTTCCTCTGGGAAGGAAGACCCTTTGATCATTGACATGCTATGATTTTTTAATTTTTATTTTTTTTATTTATTGTTGGGGATTCATTGAGGGTACAAAAAAACAGTTTACACTGATTGCATTTGTTAGGTAAAGTCCCTCTTACAATCGTGTTTTGCCCCCCCAAAAAGTGTAACAGACACCAAGATCCCAACCCCGTCGTCCCTCCTTCCCTCTCTCTGCTCTTCCTTTCCCCTGCCCCTCCCTCCTTCTTTCTCTCTCCTATGATTTTTTTAGATCCTATAATCAGCAGCCCCCATTCATCACCCTTACTCATTTACAGGAGTGGAGCTACAGTAATGTTGGCAACATGGCAAAGCTCCTGAGTGTTGATGAGTAACCTGAAATCTTTATCATTCCACGGTGGTAGGAGCATGGGAACTAGCCTCTGTGGATGTGCTTATTCTGGACAATATTCTTTCCTTGAAGCAGTATCCTTTGTTTGAGGGTAATTTATTATAATTGTCATCAGAAAGTAGGTGTTAAGATCAGCTGTCTCCTCAAAAAAAGTCCTTGCATGCCCTGGTGTTAATCTTTTGCTTTTGCATTAGGCCTTGACCGTTCCTTTATCTCTTTCCCGCGGAATCTTTTTTTCTATCTCTATCCCAACCTTCCACTCAACAACAGTGATTGAAATGCTCAAGCTTTCAGGAAAAAAGTACACATATACATTAATGATAATGTTCAGAGGCTGTCTTTGGTCTGTCTGTAATTTGGTTCCTTGTGAAGAAAGGAATAGTGTTAATTTACATGTTAATTTACCCAGCCTCCCACCAGTTCTAGCAGGGCTTAAAGAGTTAGTAAGATTGATGTCTACTGTTGCACTGCCTCTGTGTTTCTAACCTAATATACTTAGGTTTGATTCCAAGAACAGAATTATTTGCTCTGGAACATTTGACAATACGTAAAGTCAGCATCACAAAATGTGTTCATACCCATGTGTTCATGCTTCAGAGAGATGAATGCTTTTGTAGAACAGTGAAGTACAGTGCTGAAGAAAATAGAGATTTTTTGTTTGTTTGCCATAGATCCTTTTGTTGCAAAAGAGCAGGTTTAATGGAGCAAAAGAGTTTAGTTGTGGACATACTTGGACATCTCATGTCTCTTTGCAGAGCCTTAGCCATTATCTCTGTGAAAATCATCAAACCCAACTTCTCTTGCAGCCTCTGGCTCTTCATTAGCTGTCAGATAGTTTCTACTCTGCATTTCTAAATCTGAACCCATCATTTCTTCCTGCTTTCTGCAGAGACACACATATACACATCCACTTATTTTCCTGATATTCTGATTTATTTTAATGTTTTTCGTTCAGTTCATTTGTTAAGTATTTATTGAGCTTTTAGGACGTACTATTGAGCTGTAGGGGACCATGCGTATATCAGTGACTAAAACAAGATACAACTCTGCCTCTCCAGAGCTTATACTCTTCTGGGGTTAAGCAGTCAAGAAAGCAAATGAATCAGTTATGGTGTCTAGTGCCATAAGATCATAAATGATAGAATGAAAAATGAAGCAGTGAAGAAGGGTAATAAATTCTGAGTTTAGCGTGGTGGTAGGTGAGGGTATTTCAGTTTAGAATGGGACAATCGCCAGGTGCCTTACTGGGAACGTAACAGTTGAGGTTTCAGTAGTATCCTGATATTTGAATGTCTTCTTTGATTTTCCTAATCTGTTGATGAATTCATTCAGTTCAGGCCATGGAATACGTTGCTTCCAATCTCTTTCCTTCTCTCTGTTCACGGTGCCATGACTTCTAGTTCAGGTCTTTATCATTCTTTCCTGTGCAGGGGTATTAGTCTCCAAGTAGGTCTATTAGTAGTCTCTTTTAAATTTGAGGTTTTGATTATTCATTACTGGAATGTAACAATGTTTTTGCATTTTATGTATAGTGAATTTATATCTGAATACATAGATCATGAAAGTTCGGTTAAGTTTTAATAAATTTCTGTTGTTTTCTTGCAAGTTGAGAAGTAGCATAGAGTTTATGCACAAAATGGTAATTTTTTAAGGTACCTATATACTCGAGTATAAGCCGAGTTTTTTCCGGCACAAAATTTGTGCCGAAAAACCCAAACTCAGCACAAATTTTGTGCCGAAAAAACTCGTCTTATACTCGAGTATATAGGTATTATTTTTATCAACTAGAACTTATCCACTTCAAGTATACAGTTTGATGAATTTAGGTAATTATATGTAGTCATATAGCCTCAAGTATACAGTTTGATGAATTTGGGTAATTATAAATAGTCATATAGCCTCCATAGTCAAGCTATACTCGCAAACTAGTTTACTAGTTTTTAGTTTTTAGTTTTTTAGTTTACTTACTCGCAAACTAAAAATCTTCCTCACGGTGTAGTCATATAGCCTCAAGTATACAGTTTGATGAATTTGGGTAATTATAAATAGTCATATAGCCTCCATAGTCAAGCTATACTCACAAACTAGTTTACTAGTTTTTAGTTTTTTAGTTTACTTACTCGCAAACTAAAAATCTTCCTCACGGTGTTTTCAATTGTCCCCTCTCCATCCCAGCTCTGAGCAGTCACTGATTTCCTTTCTATCATTATAGTTTTGTCTTTCCTAGAATTTCCTGTAAATGGACTCACCTCATGGACTTTTTTGTTTGCTTTCTTTCATTTACAGAGTATTTTTAAGATTCATTCATGTTGTGTGTATTAATATTTTGTTCTTTAGATTTGTTGAGTAGTATTCCATAGCATGGGTGTATCACAATTTGTTTATCCGTCCATTAGCTGGTGGTTGTTTGGATTGTTTCAATTTGGAGCTGTTTGTGTAATACTACTATGAACCTTCATATCAGTCTTGTGTGAATAGATGATGTATGTGTTTGTTTCTCCTGTGTGAACACTTAGAATTAGGAGTAAAGTATCACATAGGGCTGTGTGTTTAACTTTAGAAAATATTGCTATATTAATTTCCAAAGTGATCATACCATTTTGTATTCCTGCCAGCTTGTAAGACATCCCCCAGTGACCCTCGCTTCCCAGGGTTTGTGCCCACAATATAGTCCCTCCCCAAGGTGTTCCCGGGTTGATTTGTGTGGACAGTAGAATATAGCAGACGGTATGTCACTTCTGAGCTTAGGTTATAAAATAGACCCAAGCTTTCATCCTGGGTTGTTGCTTACTCTCTCTTATAGTCATCCCTAATTTCTGTTTCTATCATAATTGCAGCCTCCTTTTCACTAGTGCCTTTAATACTTACTGCTTTTGTACTTCCCTGATGTCATGAGACTAATATTACTCTTGTAACACCTCTAAAGTAAGTATTCATCACAGAGAATTCTCCTGGTGTGATATTCCATCTGTTTAGCAAAATTTTCTTCAAGTCCAGTTCATGGTCGTGTTATAAAGATTTAACATATAGTATGATAGAGTATATCTTGACTTTCTTAGCTCAAGAGATGAGTTAAACAGACTCTGAGAAAGGAAAATGTATTATGTAAACATTGATACAATATTACTATTTATTGCTGGTTTTGTTTAAATGGGCATTTCTTTGCAGCTTTATTTTAAGCACAGATTTTAAATTCTACCAGCAATATAATCATATCAGCAAATATTTATTGAGTATCTGCTATGTATTCAACATTGTGATAGGTCAGTAAATGCCAACATTGGCAGTTGGTGTATTTTCTATGAATTTTAATGCATTTTCTAGTCAACATGCATTTATCAAGCTCCTACCTTGCTCTGTACTCAGTATTAGGCAGTGAATGTATGAAAGTGAATAAGCCGTAGATCTTAGTGTCCCAGAGGTGCTGTTCAGAGAGGGGATGTGGAGGCTGGTCATCTCCATGTGGCCTTGTTGAATGCAGCAGGAACCACAGAGGCAGCTCCCAGGCCGCAGGCTGAGTTCTGACTGGGGTGCCTGAAGAGGATTCCTGGAAGAGTAACGGTGGGCAGGGTTTTGAAGAGCTAGGAGTTCACCAGATGGCAAGAGGAAGGAGAGGGTGTTTCAGGGTGTGCAGGGTAAGGCGGTACAAAGAGGTGTCTTTGAGAAGTAAGGTGTATTTTTGCGTGTCCTTCCACCTGTGTTATGGAAGGCAAGGTGATGTTGGAATCCAGACTTGACAGAGTTTAGGACAGGACTGTATCTGAGCTCCTCTGATTTTATTTTTGTGACTCTACTCTTTTTTAATCTCACCATTGACTCAGATTATTAGTGTTAATTTTATGAGTGTATTTGCTTCTTTTTTGGTGATTATTAGAATGTATTTATGGCTATGTAATTTGATTATTTCAGTGTCTTTGCTATATATTTGGATCCCAACTTAATGTAGCCTAAACAGATACTTTATTCTAACTTGATAAATTCTGTGTTACTAAATCAATTTGTTCTTTTTTTTCTGCACTATTTTATTTTTTTAAAGAGATGAGGTCTTGCTGTGTTGCTCAGAGTGGAGTGCAGTGGCTATTCACAGGTGTGATAACAGCACACTACAGCCTCAAGGCCCTGGGCTCAAGGGATTCACCTGTCTCTGCTTCCTGAGAAGCTGGAACTCCAGGTATTCATGCTTGCCACTGCACCCAGCTTTCCCTGCAACTTTCTACTCATTTATGAATGATTGTAGCCAGGTTATACTGCATAGACTCAGTATGGCTGCTCTTGCCCTGCCACCCACCTCTTCAAGTTTTTCAACTTTGAAAGTGTGCTTTTATGGGATGGAGCTGATGTTTGCCTCTAGTCTTCCTATAATATGGCTCCAGTGGCTTGCAAAGGCACCTACACGTTTGGGGTTTTGTCTATTTGTCTGTTTGGGGACTTTTTTTCATGGGGTATATATTCAAAGTAGTGTGACTACTGTTTGAGTTAGGTTTGGTTTTATAAATAAGTAAAAGTCTAGATAACATTTTGAAAAGAAAGAAGAAAACTTAGTGATCATATAGTCTACTCTTTCTTAGTTTTACAAATAAGGCTCAGAAAATTCAAGAAGTCTTCTGGGTTGCACAGCTGCAGGGCTATAATCCCAGTCTGTGTTGGCTCCACATGGCCCTGTTTCTCAGTGAGTTCACACATCTGAAGCTTTGTTACATTGGGTGCCCTTCATATGTTCCCGTCCTTCCCTGTCTTCCCATTGCTATAATACAATGAGCATAGTGGTTTGGTTCCCACTGGAGAGATGTACTTTGTATGTTTGGGGAAGGTGGGCCCAGCCTGGTGGGCAGACCTCATTATTAGGTTCAGGTTTGCTAATCCTCTTCTCTCTCTCCGCACTAACCATCTCTTCTACTTTGAGTTTCTCTTTTGTTGTCATTGATCATATTTTATCCTTCTTTATCTTTCCCGTGTCTCCCTTGCTATATTGCATGTACAAGTTCACAAGGTTGATGAATGGAATTTAAACATAGCCTGTACCAAGAGACTTTGTTATTTTCCTTTCTCTCTCTCCTTCTTTTTTTCCCTAGAGCTAGTTCAAGGTGTCCTAACTGTCTAAAATGTCAAAAAGTAATAGATGAGGAAAAAGCAATAGAAAATAATTTTATTATGGCTTCCTTATAGTTCAGATTCATCTATTTCTTTTTGACCCTTTTAAACAAATGAACATGTTGGCCCATTTAAGGGGGTAATTGCTCTTCTCAGAACATATTTCCTAAAATGACTAGCTGTGTGAGGTTGTGTATTCTGGGTGACAAAGGTCAGTTAGAGTCGAGAACTTGGTTGTTTTCCCTCCCTGCCTTCTTCCCTCTCAATGCCTTCGTTTTCCACCCTTTTAAATAATACAATCTTTTTCCAACTATAGAAACTGTAGAGGTCAAAATGCATCTCAGGTTAAATTCAGTGAAAATTGTAGCCACCTTAAATTAGAATGCACATTTTTTACTTTTGAGCCAAGGTAGTGTGCCGGCTGGAAGATGTAAATTTGTCATCATTTTTCTGCCTTTGTTTCATCTTTTCTTTCCTTTCCTTATTGTTTTTCTCTGTATTCTCTCCCCTTGGTAAGCCCCTGAGCTCCCAGTGGAACCAGAAGAAATTGTACATAGGGCTTTGATATTTTGCCAACTGTTTTCTATAATTAAAAGTGAATTGGAAATGGGAACACTGTCTCTGTTCTACCGATGCTTCTGGAGTCTGGTCTAATAGAAACATGAAAAGGTGCAAAAAAAGAACCTGGAGTTAGGAAGAGAAAATGGAAGCATGCTCTTCAGGCTGAGGGGTTGCTAACAGAACATAAGCTGTTAAGCCTTTGAGTTATCTATTCTAAATTTCCTCTTTTCTTTGGGTCAAAAGATCATTAGTTAAGTTGTATCCAAAGTTAAACCAATAATACTGAGGTGGTGGTTCATGCAGCTGGTGATTGGCTTGATCCATACTAATTGTCTTCCCAGTGGAAGTAATACAGAGCACAGACCCTAGTCGGACAGCTTGGAATCTGAGGGAGATTTTTATTTAAGTTTTCATTGTATATCAGGAGTAGTAAATAAGTTACAACTTGTGTTATTAGACCTAATTAGTTGCCTGGAGAATAGGGCTAGTAGATGGTGATTCTATTAAAATATTGCAGTATTGTGAGGCCCCCCACCCCAAGCAGCTAACCAGCCCTTCCTTTACAATCTGCTTATGGCAGAAAACACCTCTCATTAAAATCATCCCCAATTGCTATGACTTGGCTTCAGACTAGGATCTCATGTGGTCCTTCTTCCCCATTCTTCTAACTTTCTGCCCGCTTACGTTGGCACATAAATAGATAGATTTCCTTTCCGTCTTATCTTTTTTGGAGGGAGGGGTTAATAGTCTATTTGGTATTCAGCTTTTGAGTATGTTGCATATTTCTCTAGATGCTCTAGTTAGAGCTTGTTGCTCAAATGGGTCACTTGTCACTTCAGTGTTTTTAGATAATACCTCTTGTGTCAGTATAATATTATGAAAGGGAAATCTTATGAGATGTCAGCAAGGTAGGGAGAAGTTTTGGGAAATTCATGAATTTGCTGTACCTGGAAGCTGGACATGTAGGAGTGTATGTATATTCGTTTGCTAGGGTTGCTATAACAAACAGTACAGGCTGGGATGCTTAAATGGCAGAAATGTTTCATATCACTAGAGGTTAGAAGTCTGAGATCAGGCTGTTGGCAGGGCTGGTTTCTCCTTGGGCTTCTCTCCTTGGCTTGTATATGGTCACTTTCTCCCTGTGTCCACTCATGATCTTTTCTTCAGTGTGTGTGGGTATTCACATCTCCTCCTATAAGGACATACAAGTCATACTGGATTAGGGCATATATCGTGACCTCATTTTAACTATCTCTTAATTACCTCTTTAAAGGTCCTGTCTCCAAATACAGATACATTGTGAAGTCCTGGGGATTAGTGCGTCAATATATGAGGGGTTTGTTTCCTTATTTTAAGAGACAAGGGTCTTCTGTTGCCTGGGCTGGACCCAAACTCCTGGGCTCCAGTCCTCCCACCTCAGCCTCCTGAAAAGCTGGGACTACAGGCTCTGAATATATGTTTTGTTGGTCTAATCCTGTGACTATGAATGGCACTTAATGTAAACATACGACTGAGAATAAGGCCAGACACAGTGGCTCACTCCTGTAATCCTAACACCTTGGGAGGCTGAAGTGGGATGATCACTTGAGCCCAGGAGTTCGAGACCAGCTTGGATAATAGCAAGATGCCATCTGTTCCAAAAATTTTTTAAGTGCACACCTGTATGTAGTCCCAGGTACTTGGCATGAGGCAGGAGGATCTCTTTTATCCCAAGGGCTGGAGGTTGCAGTGAGCTATAATGATACCACTGCCCTCTAGCCTCGGCAAAAGAGCAAGACTCCGTCTCAAAAAAATAAAAGCTGAAAATAAGCTCATCATAGATGGTAGTTGCAGTTAGTATTGAGACATAAATGAAATCTTGTGTGCGAAGATTTTGAAAGCTCAAAATTTCTACTTATAAGAATGATAGCTGCAATTAAGGATAGGGTGGGGGTGGGAGAAGGGGAGAGCAGAGAGAGAAAGAAGGAGGGAGGGGTGAGGAAAGGAAAAGGAGAGAGAGGGAAGGAGGGAAGGAGGGAGGGGGTTGGGGCCTTGGTATGTGCCACACCTTTTGGGGGCAAGACACCATTGTAAGAAGGACTTTACCTAACAAATGCAATCAGTGTAACCTGGTTTCTTGTACCCTCAATGAATTCCCAACAATAAAATAAAATAAAAAAAGAATGATAACTGCATTATTATTATGTTATGTAAAATATAATAGCAAATATAATGATTATTATAATATGAAATATAACATGAAATGACTGAGTCCAACATGAGTAAAGAAAGCATTTGAATTTGATACTTGTTTGCAGAGTCCCAGAGAAACAAGGCCATACAGAGTACAGAGAGGGAAGTGAAAATGTTGGCAACAGCCAAAGGCCAGCTTCACTGCGTCTCTGCTGAATTCCGACTTCTAAAATAGTTTATCTTTTTGCAGGCCTGTTGAGAATGAAAATTTTAATATGAGATAAAGGACATACTGCATAGTATCTGAAATGATTGTCTGTCGTAGAGTAAATGACAGAAAAATGAGTAAAAGGAATATTGAATGTTTATTTCATTAAAAATGGAAATCAAAGTGTTTCACCAATGAAACATCATTTCATATCCTTAAGCCTATATTAACTATTATTGTGGTAAATAATGTATTGAATAATATTAATACTACTGGAAAATGAATGTCAGTAGTATCATTGCAACTTCTTATAGTTCCCTGAATGTGTTTTAAATGTTTCCCTCAATGTTGTTCTGAGTGAGAGTTACAGATGTGGGTAATTTTATGATTCTTAGTTTCATTTTAAGCAGAATTTGAGGAAATGTTTATTTTAAAAATGTAATCCCTTAATTTATTCTCCTCTGCTCTGAATGAGTAATTCATTAACCTCTCATTGTAATAGGAGCGTGAACATTTGAAGGCAATTAAGTGTTTTATGTTATCATTCATTGTGAATTAACAAATAGTGTTTAGCCCTTTTCCCCCAGACTGCTATAATTTAAGGATCATGTAGTTAATTATACAGCTGCAGAGCCAGTGTTGAGAGGGAGAGACGTCTCCTCCAAACACATCTGCTTTAGCTGCGTGCTGGGGACTGTGGGTGGGTTGCGGGACTCTCTGGGGTGTTCAGGGCTTACATATTCGTTGAGTTAGGCAATTTGGTGCTACTTGTAGTTTCACTGAATGGAATCTAGGACAAATCTTGAAGGATAAGAAGTGATTTAAATTTTTTTTTCATCTTTCAGAGTTCTAAATTGGAAACACAACCTCCTATGATGACAAAATAGTCAGTTATAGATTATCTTAGAAGATAGGATTGAGTGGTGTGTTTTAGGCTCTTTATTTTCTCTTCTTGTCCTTGTTACCAGGCACATGACTATTTCTTTCTGAATCGTTGATCAAGAGCATCATCAGGAGAAAAGAAATGCCAAGGTGAATCAGATCCACCTAGTTAACTATTTGACTACAGGGAGACTGATGGAGCTTATTTCCCTTATCATAAAGCTAAAGTTGTTTAGATCTTTTTACTTTTGTGTTTCTCCTCTTTGATTTTAAGCTGCCTGAGAGAGGAATCTGTTCGTCACTGCGTCCCTGACACCAGGAAAATGACTGTGTACATGAGGCTCTGAGTAGGTGTTGGCTAAGTTGAATTGTTGAATTAGATTTATTATCCATGTGGTTTTTTTTTTTTGCTTTTAGTTTCTACAAAGAGTATAGTTGGCTTTGTCTTGTCTGTGATGGACTCCTCCAGACCTGCTCAAAGCAGCTCTCGCTTTGCCACCAGCATTTAGTCACTTTTCAGATCAAATCTGTCTCTTTACATCAGGATGGCAGCATGAAGAGAAGGTAAAGATTGCTGAGTTAAGAAGAGGAACTCAATTGAATAGGAAGGACCTACAACAAAAGTAAACCAGGATGTTAGAAGTGAAACATGGCAGTTGCATTTTATTCAAGCAGCCAGTGCCTTTTCTTATCAAAGGAGCCTAGCGTGAAGCATGCATTTGATTAAGGCTATGTCCAATTTCATGGCAGTTCTTTAACTTCGCTCTGGCCAAAGTGTACCCCAAGGAACCTGGAAGATTGTGGCAAATACCCTTTATTCAAAATGAAGTATCTTGGAAGTAGAAAAAAAGGGGTAGCAGGTCAGGCAGAGAGGCACTTTTCTGGTGGTTTCAGTAGGGAGGTCCAGTCATGTCTTCCTTCGTGAGATGAAGACGGCACATTAGTGTCCTTCAGCCCAGGAACATAAGTGAATTAGGGCAACATGAGGAAAGGAAAGAATGGTAAGGATAGAGTCAGAAGGCTTCGTTTCTATTCTTAGGTCTACCACTAATTGGCCTGTGACCTTGGAACAAATCATTTCGTCTCTCTGAGGCTCAGCATGCTCGTTTATGAGTAAGTCAAGTGGATTGATAGCTAAAAGATTGGGCTCTTAAATTCTATGTGTTTAGAAAACTCAGAGTCCCTTAAGTTCTCCATAGAGTTCTCATTGTTTGTTAGAGTTTAAACTTTGGGATCATTTTCTCCCAATTTGCTTCCCTTTGGCTTGTTGATGTCATCGCATGCAAAAATAGAAAACTGGTACAAAGCCATTTATCTAGTTGCTGTGTGTGCCAGAATATCTTCGATGAGATCATAAGTTGCTCTTTTACTTTTTAAACTAAATCTGACTCAAATAGTAGTCACTAACTACTTTAACTTTGGGTATAGCAATGGCCTACATTTCCTGTTCTCTTTGTTAGTTCTACTTTCCCCATGTCATCGCTTCCTCTTCAGTACTTTCTCTCTTCCTTCTATGTAAATTAATACAAGGGGCATCCACATTTTGGCAGAAAGAAAATGCCAGTTGTACCAAGCTGAGGTAGCACTTCTAGGGGCAATGTCCTTTGCAAATGTGTTGGTTTATGAAAATATAATTTTTACATGATTCTTTGCATCAGCAGTTTTGCCACTTTATATCATTTAAAAAGTCTATTGAGTATCTGATTCAGTTCTCTGTTATTTAATTATGCTGCCTCCCTCCATCCCTAGGATTTTTATTTTCTTTAGCTGGGAAGTGTGTGTGGATAACAGGATATCATGAGAAATTCTGGTAACTTGGGCACTACATTTTTTCCAGCATCTTGAGATATGGAGGCTGGGAGAATGCTCATGGAATGCTGCTTTTCTCGAGGCTGCCAATAGCTGCCTATGGCTCTGTTGAAACAGAAAGTAGACCAAATAAGACTTCAGGAGGAAGATGCCATGTTATAAATTGTCTCTTCCAGACAATCCACGGGAAGTCAAGGCTAGTCTAACTAGCAGAGGGTGTGCAAAGCCAGGGGCTTCAGATAAAGGCTTGGAGAGGAGAGGCCTGTGTGGTTTCCTTCCAGTGTTTTCTCATCAGAGCATGGTAACGTGCAGGCCTGTCTAGTACCAGGTGGTGGGTAAGGGAGATACCAGGATACCATGGCAAAGGGCACAGACTCGGGAGTTAGGCAGACCTGGGTTTAATTTTTAAGGGAGACAGGGTGCTTTGGTTGTAGGCTACAGAAACCAATTTTGGCTAACTTAAATTTTATAAAAAGGTGGAAGGGAGGGATGTATTAAAAGGACACAGCAATTCACCGAGCCGGTGAAAGAATTGAAAGAATTGAAGGACACAGGGTAGGTCTGGTATCTAGGACAGCCGCTTCAAGGTGGTGCCACTGGAATGACTTGGAACAAAACATTTTCTATCTTTGTGACATTTCATTCAAGATCCTAATCCCTGAGAGAGAGATGACTGGTCTGGCCTTTCATTTTTGGAGGTGGGGTGGGAAGGATGGACGTGGTGTTTAACAGACACAAGTTTTGGTCACCCTAAGAAATCTGGGCTACGCTTATCAAAAGAAGGGGTCCGGGTTGCTAAACACTCCAGACCCGGCCATGCAACATCTTAGTATCAAAAGCTCAAAGCCTTTTATATAATACCTGTAGTACCTCTCCCTTGTACCCAAGAAAACCAAAGGAGATAAATCTGATGAAGAAATAATACCTACTTCAGAGATACACTTACTGGGGGCATTAGAAAAGTCATAGCCTGTAAAGCTCTTAGCATATGCCTTGTGGTAAGTGCTCAGTAATTTTTAGCTGTGTTAATCAGAGTTGTTAACTGATAGCTGACCAGGTATCTCAGTTTTCCCAGGACAGTCTCTGTTAATGCCTTTATACCTCCCAAATTAGTGTTGTCTTGAGTTTCTCTTATTTTAAAACAAGTATCATTGTTACAGGTTGCATTTAAAATATACCAGAATGGGCTTGAAAGACCTGTGCTTTGTGCTTCCAGGTTGCCAGGGTGCCCTTTAGTCACGTATGAGAGTAGACACAGTTCTCAGTGCCATCTAAAACTGGCCTGCAGTGACTTTCCTCTCTTCTCCCAACCCCTTCGAGGTACAGCTGAACCAATCCCTTGAAGGACAACATGCAGGTGGTCTTGATAAAACAGAGTGTGCTGAAACACCAGTGTCTGGGACGGTTGACTCCTCCCAGTCCAGCATGGTGTAGTACAGATGCTTGATACCTATCAGCCTGTGGTCTGTCAGCCAGCTATGCCTTACTGTCCAGCCTGCAGGAGCCGCTGGCTTCTGGTCAGATGAAGCAGTGAGAACTATAGCAAGCTATAATAGAAATATGTGTGGAGAGAGACCCAGCAGCTCTGAGGTAGAACCTACAGAGGCAGAGGGATAGTTGGCGTGCCCCTGCTCCGGGATTTGTCACATTTTATAGGATATACGTTGGAAGCTATTCACTTATTTTACTTTGTGGTAACTATTTTACTTTTCAATGAATACTTTTGGTGGTAATGACCCTGACCCCAAAAGTACCTTTTTAAGTAATTATTTGATTTCTCAAGAAAGTTGATATTTAACATGTCACTATATTAACCATTCACATGAAAGTCACAATGATACGATGGGCCATATTTCAAAAAGAAATAAAATCTGTTGAAGAAGCTTTTAAAATTAGAGTTACAAACAGATGCAGCACTTTTACATATGGTTTTTGAAGAATGGCCTTTTATTTAGATCAAGTAACTGTCATTATAAGATAATTTTTAATAGCCAAAAAGTAACAGATGTTGGTGAGAATGTGAAAAAAAGGGAACTCATCCACTCTCGGTGGGAATGTAAATTACTACAACCTCTATGGAAAACAGTAGGGAGATTTCTCTCTACTAAAAATAGAACTTTTAGTTCCAGTGCCATTACTTGGTATCTATCCAAAGGAAAATAAATCAATATATCAAAGAGATATCTCCATGTGTTTACTGCTCTGCTATTCACAATAGCAAAAATATGGAATCAACCTAAGTATCCATCAATGGATGAAAAGATAAAGAAAATGTGGTATATATTCAAGGGAATACTATTCAGACATAAAAAGAATGAAATCCTGTCTTTTACAGCAACATGGATGGAACCGGAGGTCATTATCTTAAGTAAAACAAGCCAGACACAAAAAGACAAATACCACATGTTCTCACTTATAAGTGGGATCTAAATAGTGTAGACACACTTATAGTCTGAATGCAAGTAGAAAGCAATTTCTTTAAATATATTGAGAGTGAAATATTTATGCATTTCAATAAAATATATTGGGAATTTACCATTGAGTGGGACTTGCTATGAGCATATCACATACCTTTAGGTGTTTTCAAAAATCAAAATAGTATGATCTTCACAGAAGAGCCCATTGAAAGTGTCAACAATTTCAAGTTGCACAAAATGCAGCTTCAAAATTTAAAATTCCTTCAAAATGCAGGAAATTTCATAATAGTTATGAAAATGTATATGTTGAAAATATATACTTTTAAAGAAATACAGGGGTCACACAAAACTGATCAAATTATGTAAATATATGCCAAGCCCAATTATTGTTTATATTACTTTTTTATTCCTTTTCTTTTTCTTTTTTTCTTTTTTCTTTTTCCCCCCAAAGGTGTGGCACACACCAAGGCCTCACCTCCTCCTTCCTTCCCTCTCTCTCTGCTCACCCCTTCCCCCACCTCCCACCATGTACTAGGTCATTAATTGTCCTCATATCATAATGGAGTACATAGGATCCTTGTTTCTCCATTCTTGTGGTGCTTTACCAAGAATAATGTCTTCCACTTTCATACAGGTTAATACAAGGGATGTAAGTCTCCATCTTTTTTAATGACTGAATAGTATTCCATGGTGTACATATACCACAGCTTGTTAATCCATTCCTGGGTTGGCGGGCATTTAGGCTGTTTCCACATTTTGGCGATTGTAAATGGAGCTGCAATAAACAGTCTAGTGCAAGTGTCCTTATGATAAAAGGATTTTTTTCCTTCTGGGTATCTACTGTCCAGCCTGCAGGAGCCGCTGGCTTCTGGTCAGATGAAGCCCAGTAATGGGATTGCAGGATCACATGGGAGGTCTAGCCTGAGTGCTTTGAGGTTTCTCCATACTTCCTTCCAAAAAGGTTGTATTAGTTGGCAGTCCCACCAGCAGTGTTTATATTGTTTTTAAAAGTTCATAAAATTAATATAAATGTCTTTTCTAGTTCTTTAATGTATATAGAATTTTTTAAAGAAAGAATTTTAGTTTTGGAAAGAGCTTTTGAATTAAAGTGATTACGGAGATCTATCAGTATAAGAAAATCAGTTTGTTAGTCAAATATTTCAAAAATAGTAAGTTTTGATTATTTATAGCATCCACTTTTGTTTTCAAAAGTGTCTTTGTGGGAATGACAAATTATGTGGATATTTTATTCATTAATGGCTTGGTGAGTCTTTTTTTTTTTTTTTTTTTTTTAATTTCAGGTTAATGTGAGGGTACAAACAACCAAGTCACAATATTTGAATTTGTTAGATAGAGTCCCTCTTGTTAGATTTAAAACATAGTAGAATTCAAAATGTTGCGATGAGATGTAAGGGTTTGGCAGCCTAGAATCTCATTGCCCGGAAGGTTCCTTGCCTCGTCGGCTTGATATTAAAAGTCTGGCTGTGCCTTAGCTATTTTGCTTCTCCTTGTCCCCATTCCATAATTGATCAGCTCCATCCTAGACAGCTGACTGTCTAGGATCATAATTTTTGGCTAGGACTTTCAATTTAAGACAAAAAATAGTACCACCTCTCTTCAATGGCTAAAGCTGTAGGATGTGATGAGAACATTTAGTGGTCACGCATCTCATCTGTCCTTTATGTAATACTTGAGGAACAGAGATAGCCAGTCCGTAGAGAGAAAAAGAAGGATGCAGAGGCAGAATGAGGGGCAGGATATGTTTGCTTTTGCTTTCCTGGGCAGTTTTTCTTGAGGTACCTCTTAGGTTCCACCACCCATTATAAAATTTAGAAACTTATTTTTTAACCTTTTGGTATTGTAAATTCAAGTTTACTTGCTGTCACTGGCAGTCAGACCTCCTGACTTTAAAACAAATTAATATTAAGACATCAAAGCAAGTGGAAGCAGCAGAATGTCAGCTTTATTTTTCTTAAACTGATTACACCAGGTGGCTTTGTGTCTCTGTCAAGAGTGCCTGCCTTCCCTTCCTTCCCGTCACTCCCTCCCCTCCTTTCCAGTCCCGCAAAGAAAATGGTGGAGTTTGTACAACAGGCATAACCGCTCATCTGTTTGAGGTATAGAGCATGGGAGAAAAAAAAGCAAATTCCCACTGTTTGAGCTCTTTTAAAAGGTTAGCTCCTTTTAAAATTCAGAAATCCGGAAATATGGACCTATCAGGTTACTTACTTCTCCTAGGGGAACTCAGTAAAGGGCAGGGCAAGAGGTCAGGAGAGTCACTGTAATGGAAGTTTCTCTGAAAATGGAAAGGAAAGGCCAGCAGAAAACAGGCACCCCATCACAAGTCCAGACTAAAGCCTTAACCTTGACTCTCAGGATTGGTAAATAACCCACAGTTAGTCCTGTATGTGCAACATTCAAATTGAGACAGGTAGAGAGCGTGGGGCTGGGGTAGGTGTGGGTGTCAATCTTCTTTTTTTTAAATTTCAGATTCATACAAGGATACATGTGATTAGGTTACACTGTTGGTTAGGTAAAGTCCAAGTTGTAGCTGAGCCATATACCCCTACATTGTGCTTGTTAGGTGAGAGCGCACGAATCTCCCTTCCCCTACTTCCTCCCTTCTACCCCTTTCCCCTTCTTGAATTTAACTGTGTTTTTCTCTCATGTGGGCCTGTAGTTGTTCCCCTACTAGTTTCATATTAGTATTGAGTACATTGGATACTTGGTTTTCCATTCTTGTGATACTTTACTTAGGAGAGTGTTCTCCAAATCCATCCAGGTAAATACAAAAGATACAAATTCTCCATCTTTCTTTATGGCTGAATAGTATTCCATGGTATACATATACCATAGTTTATTTAGCCCACATCACAAAATCCCAAAGCTGCAGATGCTGGCATGATACAGACGGAAGGAAGCACTTATACACTGTTGGTGGGACTGCAAACTAATGTAGCCTTTTTGGAAAGAAGTGTGGAGAATCCTTAAAGAGCTAAAAGTAGACCTTCCATTTTGATCCTGCAATCCCCATACTAGATATCTACCCAAAAGAAAAAAATCATTTTACCATGAGAACATTTACAGTAAAATGTTGATTACAGCTCAGTTCACAAGCACTGACATGTGGAAACAACCCGAGTGCTCATCAACCCACAAATGGGTCAGTCTTTCTTAACAACCATATTATTTTCCATTTACAATTCTGTGAGCTTCTTTCTTATGTGCTTGATAAGCTTCTCTGGTTTATCTTAGGCCTCCAGCCATTGCCCGAGATTGCCAATGTGTATAACTCCTGAGAACTAGCATTTCAAATATTGATAGCATTGCGAATGATGCTTGGGGCCTGGCAAAGACCTGCTTTGGGGGGACAGAGCAGATTTAACTAACAGATGTGCCAACTAGTGAGAAGAGCCATCTGCTATAGTGGTTGATTGTTAAGGCATTCGTGAAAACAGCTGGAAGGAGGATCACTCCAAAAGTTCATAACAATAAGATAGCAGGGGAAATCTGCCTATAACAATAAATCTTCAGTGTTGCTCTTGGCAATCCAGAGTTTTCTATAGAGAGAGGCTAAAAGGCTAACTATATATTTAAAGACTGCCCCCTTTTCCTGGACGTGTCTCTACTGTAAATTGCTTTGATTTCTCAACACAGGATGACTTTTTTCCAGTTTTGCACATTTGAGAGCACACACACTGCTGTTTGGGGTTTCAGATCTTTCTAAAAACTGATTCACACAGATACCTAACCTCTTTAACCCCTTTCTGCCACCTACCTTCTCTGTGAATACAGCGCTCACAGCCCTTCAAAGACAGAGGTTTTAGAATCTGGCAACAAAAAAAATGATGGCTCCTAGCGCATTAACAGTGTGACTGATAAGAGCAGTCACTTAACTGTGCCACGCCTGGCTGGCTTTCCCATTGTTAATTTTGGTCACACCAGTTCACATTTACTTAAGAACTGGGCATATATTTAATTTTTATGTTCACAACCCATTTGAGGTGTTAGGTGTCATCTCCTACATATGTTGTACCTGTTCATAAAAAGGAAGCTATGTTTTTTTTAAAGGCTGATGTTTAGCTCCTCTCGACTTGTAGTAGCTAAAGAGAGTTTGAAGCATGTTCCTTTTTATCTCCTTTCAGCTATTAGTTTTTAGTGCTTTCATATATGTTTGAAAAAAGCTGTTAAAAGTGAAAGTTCCCAGCCAAGTAATTGGCAGGCTGGGTTACAAGGCTGGAGCTTGTGATGGTTTTAAGAGAACATAGGGAAGGCAGAGAAATCCATTGGCAATGGTTATAGCTTTCAAGGGAGGCAGAAATTGTAACCTGAGCTTAATTTCTAAATTAGGCTCATTTTCCTTTGGTCCAACAGTCTCTGTGACCTCCTGGGGTGAACCTGGCACACCCTTGATTCTCAGGGATTTTATAGCAAGGTTTTGTTATTTTGTTAGAATTATAGGACTATATCATAAATGTTGAGCATTTATGTTAAAATCTGACCATTTAGACCAGTGGTTCTCAATCTTCCTAATGCCGTGACCCTTTTAATATAGTTCCTGTGGGTTGCGACCCACAGGCTGAGAACCACTGATCTAAACGTATGTGCAGCCAGAACACCTGCCTCCCTGGAGGAGTTTTTTTTTTTTTTTTCCCTTCCCAATTACAGAGTATCTGATAAACAAATGATAAAATGCTCTGGGTTTCTGGATGCAGATGGAAAAAGTGAACAAGTTTCGAGGCTTTTTCATAGCAGGGTCTATTTTTATATCTCACAATCAGGTATCAGTTACTCTACATATTACCTGCCACTGCATTGTATGAGTATATATTCTAAGGGAGAGTTTTTACGTCTTCAAGTAGATACAAGGCAAAAATGTGAAATAACTTGAAAACAGTTACGTCTGTGATATAACCCGGAAGTACAGTGTGCACTGCCAGAAATTTTTGGCTGGAGTGTGGGTGGTCCACATGTTCAGATCTGGCATAATTTTGGGTACCACATCTAAAAGGGGATCATCCCCAAGATGAAGTCCTCTCAGCAGAATCTCTCTTGAGGTCTTTTACGCTACTTCATTTTTTCACCACCATTAGAACTTAAAGGGAGTGATAATTTAGCAAGAAATGACCTTCCAGTGAATAAGTACTTGGCTGCACAGACCGACCCAAAGGGCAGAATGTGGAGAGGGCAGGAGAGAATCTACAAATGACTGTAGGAAGATCCTCTGGAGGAAATGGGAGTAGAGGAGCCGGCGGGGTAGAGGAGGAGCAGGAGCAGCTGGTGCAGCGGTGGAGAAGAGCTTGGGTGTGAGCACCGTGGAGGCCGAGAACCCAGCGGGCAGAGGGCTGAAGTGAGACCTAAGTCTGAATTGAGGGCCCTGGAAAGTAAAATTGCAAATTGGCTCCGGTGGAACCCAAAGGCATGTAATTTCTGGGGCTTGGGTTTGAGTGGATTCAGTAAGTAACCAGAAGACAGCCAGGCAGCAGCCAGCAGTGTGGATTGGACTGGAAAGCTGTTCCATACCGTAAGGGGGAGAGCTTGAATCATAGTGCTGTCATTGGAAATGAGGGGGCACTGAGAAAATGAAACGAGTTTTGGAGGAAGAAATGACAGTATTTGGTGATAAATGTAAGGAAGGAGTCAGCTAACGTTTTCTGTGAAGGGCCAGATAGTAAATATTTTGAGTTCTGTGGGCTGGCTTCCAATCGGTCTCTGTCAGTACTCAGGTCTGCCATTGTAGGGGAAGCAACCAGGATAATGCAGACGCGAACGGGTGTGGCCATATTTGCTCTACAGGCCATAGTTTGCCAACTCTATGGAAGGAAGAAAAATATTTTTGACTTTAAAGAATAGAAGTAGATATTGGGGAAAGACCAGTGACCTTGTAACCAAGATTTTATTTTACCCAATCAAAATTGCCATGAACACTTTCTTCCTGAGATACTAAACATCCAGCTTTGTCCAGTTCCATCCATGCCAGCACTTATTAAGGTAGACCTCCAGGATGACCCACTGGTGCCTCCAGCTGGCCCTCTGCTGAATGGCTCCTAGCTTACATCACACAGCTGATGAAAATGTCACACAGAAATCTCAGCGAACACATTGCAGAAGTGAGCTGACCATGGCAGAGCACACACTGGCCCAGGTTTTTACAGTTCCAGCGCAGCTTAGAAAAGGGACAGACTTGACGGGTGCAGGTGCAGGGAAATGGGTTCATAAAGGTAAGGTAAGACATCCCAGCTACTTGTGAGTAGCTCACTGTTCCAGGGAGTAGGTGATGAGTAGGAAAAGGATGTCAAGAGGGCACTCAGTCAATGCTGAGTGGGAGAGCTCAAGACATGGGCAGGTGCGCTGAGCATCAGGACTGCAGTCTCCTCACAAAGTGGGTGGTTTCTTTATGCAGGTACCTGCTGGAGTGTGCTGTTTTTTTTTAAAACAGGTTACTGGGAAGAGCATTATGCACAACATCTAATTATACCAAGACATAACATATGTACACTCCTCTATGTGTTTATATATACACATCATTTCTGGTTTATTTTCCTGTTACTCAAAATACATTATGTCGCCCAATTTTGTTTTCTCATTTAACGTGGAGCTCTGTTTGGTGGTGTTAACTGTAAGTTTAGCTTTCTATGTTGCGAGGCCTGGCAGTGTTGAGCTGGAGATTACGGAGAATGTCATCCAGACAGACGGCGAGAAGGCAGTGCTGCAGGGTTTTCACAGGGAGCCAAAGGCTAGGGTTTGGGGAGTTTTGTTTGTTGGCTTGTTTGTTTTTTTTGTTCCCTTTTAAAAAAGAAAACAAACATTTTGTCTAACATTATTTTTTTTTAAATTTAGTGATTCTGTGGATATCTGTAGAATGGAATGTTTTAGTGTTCTGCCCCCAGAGATTGCAGGTGAATTAGATGGTCACTTCGGGGACACTCTGCTTGGTTCCCTTGTTTTCCCCTACAGAGCAGCATTCTGCCTAGGCCCCTTCCATGGAATCTGGTCAGAGCTATGGTTTCTCTCCCTAAGACCTCAAAGAGCATTTCTCTGATCCTTTCTTTTGCCACAACCTGGCCTGCCCCTCTAGTTTTTAAACTCCCTAAGGCTCCAAAAGCCTCATGTCCAGGGCCTTGTACATCACAAGTATGCAATATTTGTTAAATGAGTGAAATGACTGTGAGCTGTTTGAATGCAGAATCTGTGTCTTATTCACTTTGTAATCCCTGTGCCTAGTAGGGAGCCCAGTACAAGTGATGAAACAAGCTGATGAGCTTGACCATGTATGTAGTAGGAAGGTTTCCAGCTTTATTCCTGAGCCTCACCACCATCCTCCCCTCCTCCCAGGGATTCACTGCCAGGGAAGCGAACTTGCAAAAGAAGTAGTCAGATAGGAAATGAACTACTGCTTATTAATGGCTGGGCAAATGTCCAGGAACCCCTCTGTGCTGGGCATTTTGGATACACAGAGCCCACCACTGGGGCAGATATGATATCTCCTCTCTCTCCATGATCAGGGCTTCTGAGGACATAAGGGCCAGAGCCAAGTTGTTCTCCATACTCTCCCCTGAGCTTGGAAGGTACTGAGGGTCCCTTTATTCTAAAGACATAGTGAGGAGGATGGCTGCAAGCATCCTGGACCAGCCTCGAATAGACCTGAATTTGAGTTAAATCAGCAAATGATAGGAAAGGGACAGGGGCAGAAGCAATAACAAGAAAGAATAATAGATGCCAAGATGAAGATTTTTGTACAGGAGAAGGGATTTAAGAAATCTTGAGATTTTCATGCAGGAGAAAATGAGAAGAGTGAAAGCATTTGTTCTGGTGAGAAATAACCTATAAATTATACTTAAATAATTTCCAGAATAAACATCAATCATATAGTTACATAAAATCATTTTAATTTCATTATGTTAATATTAATACATTGTAATTTTCAGGTGCTCATGCCTCAAGGCTCTTAAACACATGGTAATCAAAAAGCTAATTAATCACAAATGGGCAACTTTCCCAAATAACTCCAAGAATAATTGCAGTTAAGAAACAATACCCTTTGCACAAAGTAAAATAAAAATATACAAGTAGACAAGAAACTTCATTACAACCCATAAAAACCAAAGAGAAAAACAGAAGAGTCTAATTTCCTAAGGTAGATAATATGTCCAAATGTTATTTGGGGGGGAAAAAAAAAAGGGAAAGGGATCATTTAATTATTTCAGAGACCTGTGTCCCCAAATGGGCGTTTTCTCTGTTTTCTTTATTAAACTTGTGAGTCTTTTTTGTTTGTTTGTTTGTTTTGTTTCTTTCTTTTTTTTCTTTTTTTTTTGCAGTTTTTGGCCAGGGCTAGGTTTGAACCCGCCACCTCCAGTATATGGGGCTGGTACCCTACTACTTTGAGCTACAGGCACCACCCAACTTGTAAATCTTGACTTGTGCATCTATTAACTATTTCTTCTAGCTTTGAGAGATCTGGAAGTCTAATAAGCACCCCTTTGTTTCTACATGTGCTTGCTGACCATGCAGACAGATTCTTTAATTACAACTTTTTGCATATATTGGTTCAAGTTTCAGAACCAGCTAAGTGAATAATGGAGGCAGTTTTTTTCTCTTTTGTAAATATAAGCAACTTCAGCCAAGTGCTTTGCAATAATCAAAATATGCTTCATCTATGGGATTTTTTGGCTTACTCACATACTAATGCAGCCATAAGAGACAATAAGAATGGAATGTTAGTCAGGGCCCTTTTAGTTTCAAGAGTTAGAAAACCAACTAAAGCAAAAAAAAAAAAAAAAGAAAAAGAAAAGAAAAGAAAAAGGATTTCAATTGTTCACATAAATAGAAGTCCAAGGGATGGGCTTGCTTCTAAGGCAGCTGAATCCAGGCCACGCAGCTAATTAGAGGTAGAGCCCGTACATGCATCTACTTCAGGTCCTGTGACTCCCAGGGCAATTCTGTTTCCATTACACAGTGCTACCTTTATGCTACCTCAATCAATAGCAGCTGAATTCAAAACAAAATGAAACAAGAAGGGCATGTCTTCTTTTGGGGGTCACTAATAATTTATTCTGATTTTACCTCTCAAGACCTGCATAGTTTATGTTCCTGAAGGAAATTCGTGAAAGCATTTGGGCCTCTTCACAAAGGAGTAAATCATTGCTTTCTGCCTTCTTGTTCTCTACTTTGTGTCCTAAGCTAAGGTAGGTGATTGGTTCATCTATTTTTTCTGAAAACATTATTTAGGATTTCCTAGGTTACAGATGCAATGTTAAGGTTTTGAGATACACAGGTAATAACAACATTGACAATCGGAGATAAAAGACAAGTCAAGCAAAAGGCCTAGTACACATAAAGAACATAAATACCTTCATTTGTTTATTCTTTTAATCAACCAATATTATTAAGCACATAGTAGTTGCCTGGAACCATGGTAGATGTCATTGGTAGGCATAAAAGAAGTAGAACGTGGGTGGAAAACTGCAGATAGTTTAATTTGGCAGAAGCACAGTACAGGTGGGAGGATATGGGAGCTGAAGGGAAAGTAGGCTGGTGTCAAATCATTAGACATGCTGGGGACCCTAGATTGGTTTGACACAAGAAAGTGTCGTGATCCTCTTTTCATTCTAGAAGCTCCAGGTGTAGGTGTGTACATTGCACTGGAAAGGGTGATTGTACATTGATCTGGAAAGCCAGATGGAGGCTTGGGACACTTGGCAGGGGAGAGGATGGGCAGTGCTAGGCAGTGGCGGTAGGGATGGAAAGAATTCAGAAGTACTAGTGACTCATTCAATGTGAGGAGTGAGGGAGGGATTAGAGTCCATACAGATTCTGAGCATCTGAGATCACCAGGTGAGCCTGGAACTCTTGGGGAAGTGAGCAGAATTTTGTTTGTGTTGTCCCATAACTAGTGCGTGTCTGGCACACAGCAGGGGCTCCAGCAATATTTTTGAGTAAGTGCCTGAATATTGCAAAAAGGACAATACAGGTCTCTAGAAGGTACTGGCAAGGGTTTTTCCGAATTCAAAAGGTCATGGAAGGCCTCCTGAAGGAAGTGATATTTGGCTGAAGGTTGAAGAATGATCTGGAGGGAACTAGGGAAGACAGTAGAGGTTTTTAATATGTTTGTGTGTGACTCTGAACTTCTATCTAGGGCCCACCCGTCTTTTGCTGTGGTTGTACCTCCACCCCTTTCTCCGTTCCTGACTTTGCCTCTTGGCCTTCTGTTCCCAAGTCTCTTCTGTGTGTTGAGGGAGGCAGTGGGTTGACCCGGGTGATAAGAACGGTAACGTCATAGTAACTACCATTTATTAAGCAGTTTAGTTTAGCAATCTCTTTCGGCAGCGAAGCCCTCAGCTATTGCAAAGGAGCACTAAGTCCTTGGGGCTTGTCTCAGTTGGCACTTAGGCTCTGCCAGGTGCCCACAGTAGGGAAGGTTTCATACACCATTATCAGTTGTAAGAGTCCAAGAAAAAAAGAGTTTATGAGATACATTTTAGATTACAAAATATTGATCCAGTAATGTGCTTGCTGTTTTATCTCCTCATTTGGTTACCTGCGTTCTCTTATGATACATAGAAGATTTGAGGATGCTTACAGGAAAACACACAATACAAGAAGATAGGAAAAAATTAGAAAATTAATGCAAAAATCAGAAGAGGAAAATACATAAGATAAAGTGAATCTAGGAATGCCCCAGATATGTTGTGGTTCTTT
Source organism: Loris lydekkerianus (assembly GCA_963574355.1). Lineage (NCBI taxonomy): Eukaryota > Metazoa > Chordata > Mammalia > Primates > Lorisidae > Loris > Loris lydekkerianus. The sequence continues at coordinate 41,685 of CAUYPK010097250.1, read as the reverse complement.
AAAAGATTCCCTTTATTGCAACTTCACAAATATTCAGCCAAATTCTTAAACGAAGCACAAATAATCTGCGAACCATCTAGTTAAAACAAGGTTTGTGAATTGTAATGGAATTCTTTCCAACTAAGTACACATTTCTAATGGAAGGAAATGTATTTTAGAGAAACATTAAAAAGACAAAATTCTTGATGGTTTCAGAAATGTGGGTAGCCTTGTCTCACACAGTCATTCTATAACAGTAATGGGGAATTGCCTAGTGTAATCCATTATTTAGAGAAGCTTGGCTGCATTTAAAAGTCTAAACATCTATGAAAATCTATTCTGAAGTCTAAAAGGTTTTCACTATGAATTTAAAATTAGACATTCTGGGCTCAGGAAATTCACCTCACAATAGGCTAAAAAAGTTCTTGCTGAAACACAAAGTAATCATGCTTTTAGTTTGCAAAATGACTATTTCTGTGAGCAGCCTTACCTGGTGAAGAGTATTTTCTCTAAAATTGACAAGAGAGATAACTCTCTTTCCAAATGTTCCAATACAGTCCTCCACTGACATCCTTGTGAGTACAATCATGAAATTCAAATTGTATATTGTTAATCTTCCCCAAAATGACATCTGTGGCTTTTAATTAAGGATATACATATTGTCATATTTATGGAGATAGGGAAATAATTTGCAAATTGTAAAATTTGAAGAGGTACATCTGACAGTAATAATAAAAACTTTGTTGTAGTTTTAGAAATAAGGTCATGTGGCGATGCTGTGAAGGAGTAATGAGGGAAGCCTGTTTGTAGTCCCAGGAGACTCTGGTCAATAGGAATTCCTCATGGAGCGTAATCCCCAGGTGAAAGAACTCTAGGTCCTAGACTCAGACCAGTACTCCTAGACTCAGACAAGGACTGGGGTGTAGTCATTTCATGGGTATATTACCAGTTTTAGAAAAAAATAATTGGTGCTATAAACCTGATTCAGCATTTGATTTTTTTCTGTGTGTTTTCTATACTGACAATTTCATAGGACGTTAGCCAGAATTTCCACCAGGTAAATCTTAAATTTAATGTATTATTTAGCATTTCATTTAAAATAAAAATAGTAGCAGAAAAATATTTTAATTTTTATTTTATTTGCTTTTTCTTTTTTTTTTTTTTTTGAGACAGAGTCTCACTGAGTAGTACCATAGTGTCATCATAGCTCACAGTGACCTCAAACTCTTGCCTCAGCCTTTCAAGTAGCTGGGACTACAGGTGCCTGCCACAACACCTGGCTTGTTTTTCTATTTTAATAGATACAAGGGGGAATCTTACTCTTGCTCAGGCTGGTCATTTTTGGGGGTTTTTTTTGAGACAAAGTCTGACTATGTCACCCTGGGCAGAGTGCTATGGCATCACAGCTCACAGCAACCTCAAACTCTTGGGCTTAAGCGATTCACTTGCCTCCGCCTCCCAAGTAGCTGGGACTACAGGTGCCTGCCACAATGCCCAGCTATTTTTTTGTTGTAGTTGTTGTAGTTTGGCAGGCCTGGGCTGGATTAGACCCCACCAGCTCCGGTGTATGTGGCTGGTGCCCTAGCCGCTGAGCTACAGGTGCCAAGCCAACCCATGCTGGTCTTGAACTCCTGAGCTCAAGTGATCCTTCCACCACAGCCTTCCAGAGTGCTAGGATTGCAGGCGTGAGCCACCACACCACACTCAGAAAAATATTTTAAAGTGAGTTTGTGTTTCATAGCTTAGGCTCACATTAATTACACTTGTTTCAGTTCTCAACTTTGAGATGCATAACCTTACATGTGTAATTTTGTTTTCTATCTATATCAGTCAGGATAATTAAGCATGAACTACTGCAACAGAAAAAAAAAAATTCAAAATCTCAGTCACTTAGCACAAAAAGTTATGCTTTGCTCCTGCAAATGCTGTATGAGTGAACAGAGGCTGGCTTCTCAGCACCCCAGGCTAAACCCCTTCCACACTGGGGCTGTACTGTGCCACTACTGGTTCTGGAGTCAGGGAAGAGAAGCATGGAGTTGTCATACCAGAACACCTTAGCTCAGAAGCAACACCTGTCATTTCCACACATATTTTATTGGCTAGAACTAGTTACAAGGCCCCATGTAACTACAGAAGTACTAGAAAGTATGGCCCTAGGACCATTTATGGAGCAGTATGCTCTCTGCCACACCATCTTGGAAGGAACTGACAGCAGCAATAGCCAAAAAGTTTTTGAGTAACAGTAGCAGGTTTTCTCTAAATTTTAGATGGATTTTAATTACAAATGTTATTTGATTACTCTGTCTAGTTGGCACAACCACTGAATAGAGTTGTATAACAAATGCTTTAGAGACGGGCACCTACCTTTTTTTGGCACTATTCTGCGTTAACTAATTTTGTAAATTTGTATTTTGTCACTTAAACTTTCACTCATTTTCTACACATTTGTAAAAATAACTAAATCATTTTCAAGATCTCTTACAAATATTGTACTCCAGCTCTAACTGTAGGTATAATATTCCCATAAGTAGGCTCTGCATTGAAAGCGAACCAATAAAAAGTCTATATACTTTTGCAACATAACATTTCAGTGCTTGATTAACCAACAGTATCATATGTCCACACAGGAACCCCAAATTTAAAGTTACAACTGTGATTTTGGTGGTATGCTTACAGCTCTGAATCTTTTGAAATCAAGCAAAGATTTGTTCACCGCTATGTACAAGCATTTTGCAAGAACCTAGGTGTATAAAATGAGCAGATCAGGTAGGATGTTGTTCTGGAGAAACCAGTATTATAGCAGGGGGGACAGACATGGAGATAAATGAATTGTTGCACTTTGGGAGGTACTATCGTAGTGGTACACACAAGCATGGAGGGAACATGAATGTCTGGACTTGGCACAGCGGGGGGAGGTGGGAAGGGCTGTCTGAACTGAGTCTCAAAGAATGGAAATCAATAAGTTTGCATAAAAGAACAAAGTCATGAAAGAACGTGGTCTATGGGGAAAGGCATCAAGCATTTTGTTAATGCTAAACCTTTACTTTCCAAATGTAGCCACTGTCATGTGGCTATCAAACACTTGAAATATGACTTGTTCAAATTAAGATATGTTTTAAGTTGAAAATGTAGATCAAGTTTCAAAGCCTTACTTTAAAAAAAAAATGTAAAATATCTGATTTATAATTTTCCAATATTATGTGAGGAAATGAATATTTTAGATATACAGTATTAGATTAAATAAAAGGTATTAATAAAATCAAGTTCTCATCTTTTCACTTTTTAAATGCAGCTACTAAAAATTTAAAATTATACACATAACTTGCATTGTGTTTCTGTTGGTCTAGCCAGGGTTCCTCAAACTTTTTAAACAGGGGGCCAGTTCACTGTCCCTCAGACTGTTGGAGGGCCGGACTATAGTTTAAAAAAAAAAAAAAAAAAAACTATGAACAAATTCCTATGCACACTGCACATATCTTATTTTGAAGTAAAAAAACAAAACAGGAACAAATACAATCACACCACCTCATGTGGCCTGTGGGCCGTAGTTTGAGGACCCCTGGTCTAGGCATAACTTGTACAGGAAGATATGACAAAAGTTAACGATGGAAAGTGTGGTAGAAATCAGAGTGTGGGGAATTTTTGGTGTTGTCAAAGCAGATCCTTCTTAGGGTGTTTAAACCTATCCATTTTAAATATGAGAGTCTTGAACTCCACTCTGCATTTTAGGTAGCTTTGGGCTATATGGGTGATAGAGTGCCAGGATTTAGAAGGGAGGCCGGGATACTGGTCAGAGGCTGCTACAGTACATGGGGAACAAATACAAGGCGTTGCATAAAAGCAGTGGCAATAACTATGGTGATCGGGAGTTGGAGTTTGGAGCAAGGAGGGCTTACGAGTGAGTCTAGGTTTCTGTCTTGGGTGACAGGTGGATAGTTGTTTCTCACATCGAGAGTTTGAGTTTGGAGAAGTAGGCTATGCATAGGAGACACTAATAGTGAGTCCATTTTGGAAATGTTGGTATGACTTGGTTGTGGCAGATTCAAAAGAGGTTTGGGTAGGGAATCTGAAACTCTGGAAGGAGGTCAGAGCTAAAGGTATCAAATATACAGGGTGTCCACTAAGTTCATGTGCAATAAATAGTTGTCTATTTATGGACCCCCTATATATTTGAAGTGGGCATATGACCTATGGCTTGTCTTTAAGCAAAACCAAAGGAAAGGTGTTGTTATTGTTATCTGAAACAGGAAACTTGCTAGAGGATCAACTCTAGGAGGTAGCTTTGGATTTGAGGGCTAGGGCATTTTATAAACATTGTGAAAGGAATTTTGTGATAGAAGCCAGATTACAATTAAATTTAATTATACTAAGGAGTAGATAAGATTTTGAGTGTAGACTACTTTTTTGGGAAGCTTATCCAGAAGAAAAGAAGTAGCATAAGATGGAAGAGGCACAGGTCAAGGAGGTTTTGATGGGATAGTTTTAAACACTTCAATTGAAGAAAGAGGTCCTGATTTTGGACAGTCTGCTGGTGTTGATCAAAAATAATGCTGTTAATTTTCCTTCAGTTCTGTGCTCTCAACAATGCCAAGGAAGAAGATGTGTCTGCTAAAAAAGCAGTTCTGTATTCCAAGTATCTGTCTTTTTCACTATACTGTTAATGACAATATGATTCTCTGAGTCCAGTCTCCTATGCAGTTAAAAAATATATAGTGAAATAAAATAAGGGTTCCTTTGTATTATCAAATTTAGTTGTCTCATTGTAGATACCATCACAGTGTTTGTTCCATTGTGTCTCACTGGATGGATTGAGGTGTGGTCTTAATGTCGAGCTATATGAAGAAAGTGGACAATGTGTCTATTTGTAATTTTACTGTGTTGCTTCAAATAAGTAAATGAGATAGAAGAGATAATTCAAACTCAGAATTTTTAGCCTTGACCTTTGGGGACTTGCTTAAAATTTGACTTTGCTTCCTGTCAAATCTTGCTGAATAGTCCTGGCCAGTTCCCTACAATGCCAGGTTGTTAGCGGTTTTCAGGGCAGGTGGACAATAATACTCCCAACAGAACTTTGCTAGAGTTCCCTCCTATACCCTAGTACAGTGTTTTTCAATGTTCTTTTTTTTTTTAAACTCAGGGCACACTTGAACCTATAGTTAAACTTCCGTGGCACAATAAATTATGTTGCTCAAAAAAAGCAGAGTCACAAAAAGTATATACTTACTGTGCTTTGAACTTCTTTCACAAATAGTTTAATTAATGGTCTTTAAAATTTTTTGTGGCACACGTAAGATCCTCTCACAGTACACCAGTTGAAAGTCACTGCCCTAGAGTGAGCAAAAGCTAAGGATTATAAATTTCATTCAAAGATGGACCTTCATGTTGGGTTCATTAAAAAAAATTAAGAATGCTATTATGTTTTGGTTCATGAGGTCTCAATACAGGCATTTAAAAAGAGGTTGAGTTTACAGCAGGTGACCAGATAGTCACACTTCCCTTCTGGACTCTGGCTTTTGCTGGGATGTGTAGTTCAAAACTGCCTGCCCAGGTAGGTAAGTGTGTGTGTCTTGCTCTCTTTCTGTGAAGTTGCATAGTTTTTCCTTTGCCTTGGGCTGTGTATAAAGGAAGTGACCTATCCTATTCCTGTCCTTACACAGGGCATGTTTAAATTTTTTTAAATTATTATTAAAAATGATTTCAAGCATTCTGGAAAAGATAGAGAAGAATATAATAGACACCCTATTTACATCACCCGCTTAAGAAAGAAGACATTGCAGATACAAATGAAGCCTGCTGCATACCCCTCCTTGCCCCTGGCAGCAATGTGTGAAAGCCCTGTTTGTCCACCTTCTTGCCAACATTTTTTTCATTGTCAAACTGAAATGTTTGCCAGTCTCATCAGTGAAAAATGATGAAGCCATATATTTCAAGTTATCCTTGAAATTCCTGAGAATAGATAACACATGGAGAATAAGTTCTCAGAGAAATATAGCCCCTGAAAGCAGAAAAATATTGATCAAAAATTCACGATACATTTATTAAAATTGAAAATGAAAAAATATCGACATGTGTGTAGGTTAGTGAATCAGAATATTTTGAATGTCCTGTTGGATTTTGATTGGTTGCTGAATGATGGATTAGGCTGCTGCCCCCAGAAGAATCAGGGTAGACTGCTTCTGACAAGTGTTATTTAACAAGAAGAATGATAGCTCTGCGTCTGTCTCTTTCCTGATAAAATCACAGGACAGGGAGCTCTGGTTCTTGGACTTTCATATACTGGTAGGAGTTCTTAGAAATCCTTTCCTTCCCTTTTAAATTATTTTTGTTTTTCTTTTTTGCCTGCTTCTCTTTTTTAACTTTTAAAATGCAAATTTCTAAAACGATTGATTCATAGAAACTTGAAGAAGATCCTGAAGATTTCTTTTTGAGCTTTTATCTAAGATTTGGGTTTTGGTACTGACCCAAATATTTCCTTCTGGACTCTGGCTTTTGCTGGGACGTGTAGTTCAAAGCTGCCTGCCCGTAGGCTGTGGGAAATCGTCGTGTATTAACATTTGTCAGTGTTTGGTATTCAGAGTACCAAAGTCGCGGTTAACACTGAAGGGGAGAAGCCATGTTCAATGTATCATACTGTTCCTGTCCTACCAACAAAAAGGTGGGGATAGCCCATACAATCACTTGACTCTGAATTGATGACGGGAACGGTGGAGTTTCTTTATCCCCTGCCGTGTTCCTGTACACTTTGCATAGATTTTTATTTGTTTCTTGGAGTTTTTTTGAGACAGGCTCTTGCTGTGCCACCCAGGCTGATCCTGCAGGCCACTATATCTGGCTAATTTTAAAAAATTCTTTATTCTTTAGAGACAGGGTTTCATTATGTTGTCCAGGCCCAGGCTCAGAATTCTAGGCTCAAGCGATCTTCCTGCCTCATCCTCAGGAGTAGCTGGCACTCCAGTGCGAGCCACCACACTTGGTGAATTGTGTAGTGTTGACACGTAAGTAGGTAGTACTCACTAAGTAGCTATTGGATGAAGGCACACCAGGGTTACCTATATTCTCTTCCTCTAATAGAAAGCCACTGCTTTAACAAAGAACTATAAGGCTGGAAAAGTTCTTTTGGATGCTCTGACTAAGACCCCAGGCTCTAGCTAAGCAAAAAACTAACTAAAATTCAAGTTCAGGCAAGACTAGGTGATTGTCAGTCTTAATTATAGGGATACATAGAACTCATGAGTGTACAACCTCCCTGGGGAGACTGTTTCAGTGTGTAGGTCGTTATAGACAGTCAAGGAATTTTTTTCTTACATTTTAGCCAAATTCTTGCTTGTTGAACCTTTGCACAATTGAGGAACCTCATCTTAATAGCTATTTATAAGTGATTAAGTCTCTACACATCTCCAGAGCTTAAATAATAAAGCTTATAATTAATTAGCAAAATTTTTTTGACGGGACAGGAATAAAGTGGCATTGACCCCAAGACTCTGGTACTGTCCCCTTGTTATGACTCTGCAGTGACTCCAGGTCCTCCAGTGTAAGGGCTGATTAACAGTCAGGATAGTCCCAGGGGTGTCCAACCTGGGGCCCATAGCTGCATGCTGATTTTGTGGGGACTTTTTTCTCTCTCTCTCTCTCTTTCTTTTTTTTTTTTTTTTGTGGTGTCAGATATCACAAAAGTATGCATGGACCTTTTTCCCCCCACTAATCAGCTTGCATTAGTGTTTGTTTATTTAATGTGTGGCCCAAGACAGCTCTTCTTTTAATGTTCAGCAGAGGAAAAAACAAGGTTGGACACCCTTGACTGACTCTGGGCAATTGCTGTGCTAACCGATAAACTCCTTGAAATTGAAGTGGTATAATTCATTGAAACTTTATTTCTCAGTCAGAGAGAGACCAATGTGACATCCTCCATCCACAGTCAAAACATCTGGAACATGTGGCCATCAAGGCCCCTTAGCAAATGAAGAGAGAGTGGGAGGATCTTTCAGGGCCAGACCTAGAAGGGGCTCACATCCTGTTTGCTTAGATCCCGTTAACAAGAACAGAGTCACACGGTGACCTGAAGAGGCAGCAGGGGCAGCAGGGGCACTGGGACTGTAACTACTCCGAGTCCTGGAGAGCAGAAGCAAACAGAATGTGCTTTTCACATAGCATTTTCTCTCATGTAGCTCATTCTTACTGGCCCAGGTGTGACTTCACAAAGTTTGTTGATGAAAAGGACTAGTCTGCATCATTGTTCCACAGATAAACTCTGCCAATTCGGTTTGCCTCATTAACACGTTTTCTTATGGAAGTTTCATGTGCATGGACTTGCAGAAGTACATTTTTTGGCTTTGCCAACCGATACCTTATTTTTATTCATCTCTATTCCAGCGTCCTTTCAAGTCCCCCCTCCATCTGTTTTCTTTCTTAGATTCCATAGCCATGACTAAAAGATGGATTGTATTTGACTGGGAAGAGCTATTTTCTTGACTGAATGTATGGATTTTTTGGCAAGATTTAATATTAGAAAGAAAGGAATAAGAACAAAGAAATTGGAGCTATTTAACCCACATTCTTTCATGTCTTTTTTCTTTCTTTATCATTTCTACTCATTTTAACATTTGTGCTATTCTGATTTGCGCCAGAAATAAAATATTAAAATATTTCAAATCTTTATTTGTTAGCTAGAGGCATAAGGAGGCAAGACCAGCTAAGAGACAAGAAGCAGAGGGACGCAGAAAGGAAAAGAGAACTATAGAGGCTGTTGGGAATGGGGGGAGGTGGGGTGGGGGAAGGTTGATGTAGAACATGTCAATAGCCATTGCATTCAATGCGCTAGACTCAGTAGAAGTAAACTCTAGAATCCAGAGTGAAATTGTAAGTCCTGTAGTTTTCTTGGTCATTTTCATGTCCATTCCAGTCTAATGGCAAAGCTTCCATGTAACTTAGAGCTTTTCCCCCTCCCTCAGTTCAGGACATAGCTGAGGCATGGAAGCTTGAAGTGTGGTGAGGCTGGAGCAAGAAGCAAGAGAAGAGAAGGCCAGTAGGAAGAGAAAAGTGAGACAAGGGCAACAGAGGGCTTTTTTCACTCTAGAGTGGAAGTCCGACATCGGTAACATCTAGGTGTGACCAATATCCTGGTGCTAACCTCTTTTCTTTCTCATGGGACTGCTTTTGTGGGTTCTTTGGGGATTTTCTTCTAGTGACTTTTGATTGGAGGCCCAGGAATGGGGATGTCATTTCTGGCTGGTGGTTGGGTCCTGCCCCAGGGCTTCTGCACTCAGTGGTGTAGCTACAGGCTCTTGCTGCCGAGGGCAGCTCCTCTGCTGCATCAGACCTGTTGAGTGGGATGCTTTTTGTGGTGCTCAGGTGCCCTGCAGGCTATAGCAAACTCACAGTTCTTCCCCTACTGTCTAGCATAGAGTAGTTTTTTTCTGTCTAGCTCCACTACTGTAGCCTTTTCATTTTGTCTTCACCCTTTAGAGTGAGCAGTGGGCTCTAGGTCCCCAAATCCAAGGAGACACATGCCCAGTTCTCTAGTGGCTCCCTAAGTCCCCTCACTTCTTTGATGGGGGAGCTACTTCCTCTTTTCCTGGGAAGGGAGGGAAAGGCAATTATCTAGCGATAACACTTCAAAGGGGTCATTTCTCCAAGCATGATTTTTTTTTACTAAACAGCATGCAGGTAAGTGATGAGGACACCAGTTCCACTGTCACAGTATATCCAGCATCTGTCTTTGTCAGCCTTTGGAAACTCTAATGATCATAGAAAATGTTCCCCTTAACATTCTGTGTCATACTCATATCTTTGGAGACAACAGTGATACCTATAAAAAGGAAAAGCTAAGATGGACCCATAGGAGAGAGGGACATTGGAAGGGGATGTGCCCTAGACTCCAAGGAAGAAAGGGTATATGTGTGAATGAGGAATTGGGAGGGCCCAAAGTGCCCGACTGCAGAGAAAGCTGATGTTATGGGGGCCCTTTGTTTCAAGGGCAAAGGGAGCTGCATGGGATCCTGGAATTCCTCAAGCTGAATGAAAGGTGCTGTGTGAGGATGAGAAGATTTATTAGTATATAAGGTGAACTGTTTGTTAACAGTGAAGTGTCAGGGAAAAATCTCAGGTTAAAAGTGGAGAATATTGTGTTTGTATTTGAAAGGTGTAAGTGGCACCCAGGGAGGAGACTGGAGATGTTCAGGCCAGGTTTATTGAAAAGGGAGGGTGACCCACCTGTGTAGTGCAAAGGTGTTGTCTCTGCCTAGGGGCAGATAGAGATGCTGTCTTTTATATGGGGCCATACAGGTGGGAGAGTTCCTTTGGTAGGAACATTGGGGCTGGGGCTAACCAGGTCCTTTGTCTCCTTTGTCTTTGGGGGGGTTCATATGGGGCTGTGGTAGGCCACCACCACCCCAGCAGTATCTACACCGCATAATGATGAATTGTAGTACCGCTATAGTCCTTCCTTCGTACCAGGCACTCTTCTGTGCCCTTTGCCTGTAATAATTCAGTTACGCCTAACAGTAGCTCCATGAGGTGCTACTAATTAACCTTGCTTTACAGATAGGGAGGGTGAGTCAGAGAGAAATCAACTCATCCAAGGTCACCCGCTAGTAAATAGTGCTGCCAGGATTAGTCTGGCTCCAGAGGCAGTGCTCTTAATCTGTCTGCTCTTTGGACACACGTGTGATGAAGCTACCTGTGTATTTGTGCCTATGGGACAGGAAAAGGCTGCAACTTACTTAGAGCGCAGCTTCCCTCTGAGGAAGGAAATAAGACCTGGCCAATCACTAGCAGTTTTCTGCCACTGGCCTGAGATCTGCTGCACTGCTGAAGAGGAGGCTGCCTACGGGGGTGTCTGAGCAGGGAAGACAGTAGACAGGCTTGGGGGATACAGAAGGGCTGGCCTGCCTTCCTCCCCTGGCCACGTTGTCCTCTAGAATCTCTGGGAAAGCAGGGACTGCCAACACCTGGCCTCTGCTAAGAAAAGATTTATCCCTGCTCGGCTGCCACATGCTTCCCAGCGAGCAGAACCCCCACAAGAAAACTGTGTTGCCTGTTTGTACAGAGATGCTGTTCTGACTGAGAAAATGGGTGTGCTCCCTGCCCGTCTCCTCTTCTCAGTCAGTTTCTAAAAGTCCAGAAATGTCCAGGGCATGGATGTTGGATCAGAGCTCAGATTTACATTGGAAAAAAGGCATGAGAATCTCTCCATTCAGCGTTCCCATCAGTACTGTTTTTAAATGAATAGCTGCATGTTTATTAATAATGCATCTTGGTATAGAAGGAATAGTTAAATATGATCTGAGGGGTGACTAGCAAGAAAAGAAGACTGGATAAATTGTGTGAGGGGAAAGAAATTATGGAAGGGTTTGCTAACATTGCCCTGACAAATGAGTTGCCACAGTGCTAGAGAGAGTGTCTCAAGTCTACGTGTAAGAACTACAGACAACCCCATTAGGAAAGGTTTTACCAGACTACCAGGAAAGGGCAAGGCGGGGCAGGATTTTGACCTGTATAACAGGATAGATTCTACACTTGCTTTTTTTAAGCGAATTGTTTTGGGAATAATTGTAGATTCACATACCCTTGTAAGAACTAATGACAGAGAGATCCCTGGTACACTTTATCCAGTTTCCCCCACTGCTAATGTTTTGCCAAACTATAGAATAGTGTGACACCAGGTTATTGGCATTGATACAATCTATTCATCTTATGTAGATTCTCTCAGTTTCACTTGAACTCGTTTTTGTGTGTGTGTGTTTGTCTGCTTCTATACAATTTCATCATGTGCGGGTTTGTGTACTCACTACCCAAGACAAGATGCAAAACAGTTCCAGCCCCACAGGTATCCTTCTTGTTTTCCTTTAGTGACCATGCCCACCCCTTACTCCACCTACTGTGCCTGACCCCAGTCACTAATCTGCTCTTCATTTCTAAAATCTTATTTCATTATAGAAATTGAATCATATAATATGTAGCTTTCAAGATTGGCTTTGTTACTGAGTGTCATTCCCAGAGATTCATCTAAGTTGTGTCTATCAATACAGCATTCTTTTTAATGTAGGACTCTTGCTTTTGACCTCTAGGGTCATAGATGAATTGGCCTTCCAGTGGTTGATTGACTTTAACCTCATTTTCTTACCAAATCCACAGACTAAAAATTCTGAATTGATATATGTCGTATGTCGATTAAAAAAAAAAAAAAATTTCATTTGATACACCACTTATACACACAAACCCACGCACACTTTTTTTTTTTTTTTTTTTTTTTTTTTTTTTTCATTTTTTGGCTGGGGCCGTGTTTAAACCTGCCACCTCCAGTATATGGGGCCTGTGCCCTACTCCTTTGAGCCACAGGCATCGCCCCACATTTTTTTGTTTTTTTATTGTTTGGGATTCATTGAGGGTACAAACAACTAGGTTACACTAATTGCATTTGTTATATAAAGTCCTTCTTATAATTGTGTCCCACCCCCAAGAGCTGTGCCCTATACTGTGACCCCCCAGCTCCCTCCCTCCTCCTCTCCTCCTGCTCCCTCATTCACCTACCCCCCCCTTATATTAGCTCATTTACTGCTTTCATTAGAACAGAGTACATTAGATTCTTGCTTCTCCATTCTTGTGATGCTTTACTAAGAAGAATATGTTTCGCCTCAATCCAGGTTAAGACAAAAGATATAACCTCTCTATCTTTTTTAATGACTGAATAGTATTCCATGGTATCCACAGCTTATTAATCCATTCCTGGGTTGGTGGGCATTTAGGCTGTTTCCATATTTTGGTGGTTGTAAATTGAGCTGCGATAAACAGTCTAATGCAAAGGTTTTATGATAAAAGGGCTTTTTTTCTTCTGGGTAGATGCTTAGTAATGGGATTTCAGGATCAATTTTTTTTTTTTTTTTTTTTTTTTTTTTTTTAAGACAGGGTTTCCCTTTGTTGCCCTGGTTAGAGTGCAACAGCATCATCATAGCTCACTACAACCTCAAACTCCAAACCTCAAGTAATCTTTCCACTTCCGCCCTTGTGGAGGCATGCACCATCATGCCCAGCTAATTGTTTTTATTTCTTATAGAGATGGGGTCTTACTGTGTTACACAGGCTGGTCTTGAACCCCTGGCCTAAGGCGATCCTCCTCAGCCTTTCAGAGTGATGGGATTACAGTGATACAGGGATGAGCCACTGTGTCCAGCCTGGTATATTTTTAATACTGTTAGTGACTTATTGTTGTTATAGTTAAATTACTTTTATATTGCTGGCTTTCCTATGGTGGGAATGTTGGGGGGCCTAACACAGTCACATATGAACCGTTTCCTCTCCTCCTTTCTCCTAAGCCAAACACAGAAAGGATCTGGTTAGCCCCAGCCCCGAAGTTCCAAGGCAAGCTATGGAATTTGCCCACTCCCAACAGCCCCATAAAAAAAGGTGTCTTTAACTGCCTGCAGGTGCTTACACCACCTTTGTATTGCCCAGATGGTTCACCCTCCCCTTTGAATACACGTGGCCTGCACATCTCCACTCCACTCTCATCTCTGGGCCCCACCGCTTATACCTTTCAGGGAAACCAGCAGCTGATATTGTTGCCAGCTGTGTGTATGCATTCATTTAACAGTGAATGAGCAGTGCCTCTTCAGGACTGTGTTAAGACATGATCCATTATTTTCAGGTTTGTTGTACGTAGTTGCACTCAACTGAGAGAGACTTAGGCCCGGGAGAATTCCATGGGGGCGTTGACCACATGCCTCCAATCAACCCCGGATAACTGTGGCTCATAAGGGATGTGCCCTCTAATAGCAAACACTTTGTTAGAGTTATGTTCTTTAAAGGAAACTGTGTGAGTGTCAGTGAGGGGAACAGAAACCAGAAGGTTAAAAGGAGGAAAAAGAGTTTCATAGAGCTTGCCAAGAATGTCTTGGCTACTTGTCCTTAAGGTAGTTGGGAATGAATTGGATCGAACTGTTTAGCTTTTCCTTAGAAATTATGTGTATTGTAATTAACTTGGCTTCAGCTAATGAGTTACAGAGGCCACTGAATTTTGTGTTGGGGCTGATATTAAAGGATGCCTCTTCTCTTGGTGTGAATTGCAGACAGTTGCTAAAGCAAAAAAAGGTCTAACAGGAAAGACCACAAATATGTAGCTCCATAAATTTTAGTCTACTGGAGTAAATTGTGGGAGAAAACAGAAGTTTTTACAAGGTACTTCTATTGATTTGTTTTCTTTCTGGAAAAGTCAAAGAATATTTCTACAGCATTGAAACAGTACAATTAATATCTACTAAACAAAATTTAAATGATTATCATCCAGCATTTTCCATATTGACAAGTGAGAATGATGCTCCAGGGTGACAACTTCAGCTCAAAAGGTAAAAGTTGAAGACGGGGGTTTCTGTCAAATTCCTCTTAGCATTCAAGTGAAAGAGTTGCCTCTCATTTGCTTTTCCTTCAGGAGTTGGATGCAGTTTGATTTTTTTTGTTTATTTTTGAATGTCATCTTTTAATTATATTTTGGATAATGATGAAGGGAGATGCAATTTTGTTGTAAGAATAAATCTTAAAAGGCTCAGTGACTCCTTTATGTACTGCTTAGAACAACTCCCACTAGTAAAGAGTGTTTCATTAATTGTCATTACTGGGGAATTATGGAATTAGAATGGCTGATGTTTCTTTTATCATTCATATATTTAAGTGACAGGGGCATTACTTACTCTAAATTAAGTTCCTTTCCTGGTTAAAAAAATTATAACAGTGTGACAAGAAATAGAGCACCATAAACTTATTTTGGAAAGTAATTTCTCTAATGGAGATATGAAAGCAACTATCATTCCTGGTTTCTTAACAGAAAGAATAGATAAGTACATCTCACTTAGTACTTCGGGAATTTCAGCAGTGGGTTTTCATGTTCTCCACACTCTAAAAGGAATAAGCTGTTCTTACCGTATATAGTATTTATAGATACATATAAAGCTTACTCAAGGGCCATAGCCACTGTGCTTTTCCTTCTGGCAGCTCTTGGACTTTATTCTCCTCAAGTAGAAAGGGGCTGGGCCAGTGGCTCTCTTAAGTTGGAGCTGACCCTGTAAATCTGTTTTGTGATAAGTGGAATTAGAGCAATGAAGGGCTAAGAGCATCTGCCAGAAGAACTGTGTTGACCCTGCCATCCATAGGCACGTCTCCTAGTGTTCCAGTGTTCCTGTAATTTGACTGGGGGTTAGCTGAATCTCTTTCCACTTTGGCTCCATTCCTCCTGAAAGACTTCTGGTTTTCTGTAGTGAACACACTAAATTCTAGTTTGCTTTCTGCTTGTGGCCCAACTTTGACAACTGTTGTTAATAAGGAACCTAATGATAAATTTAGAGTAAGTGAAAACGTTTCCCAACACTGACAACTCTGTATAGCGTTGGACAGTTTTCCTCAAACTTTTATTATGGATGTGGCTCTTTCCTTGAAAATTGTACAGAAAAAGTCCATATTTAATTGAAAGTAATTTGTAAATTAACGATCATCTTAATGCACTTAAAATATGATTCAATTTTTAAAAAGTCCTCACCTGTAGATTTAGGAAATATTTTGTCACCTGAGGTTTGTATGCAACTCAGGCAACTAAAAATAAACCACAACAAATAATTGAACAAAAACAATTTCTAGCTCAAAAAACAGAAAATGTCCAAACTTAGTAAACTATTAGGAAGTCTCATTTTTTGCTGGATGGAAAACTGTTATTTGCAATGAGCTGCTTAAGGATCTTAGGTTCAAATTTGAGAGAAAGGGGATACTCTGTTGGGACTAGCAAGAAGGAGATACAGGAGGTGATACCATGTACCTCAATCAGTCACTGTTTGATTATATGCCAATCAATATATTTAGCTTTTAATTTATAATCAAGTAAGCAAGGTGATACTATTCCCTTTACATTTTCAGAAGGTTTTTAGTCACAATGTAATCAACTTCATTTTATGTTTTTGCCTCTGTATGTTTGCTTTTGTCCCTCTTGTTGGAAGATCTTTTACCTTTTAAAATCCTATATTTCCTTTAAGACCATATGTGCTGACCTTTCCAAAACATCCTGTTTAGCCTACCTTAAGGTAACCCTGTTTCCTCTGTCACCCCATGAAACCTAATTTCAATCACTCATGGAACTGATTGCTTGTGCATTTATAGGTCTTTCTCTGCTTTGAAAGTGTGTATCCCTTGAGGGCATGGACTACGTGTGCTACACCTGTGTGGGTTCATGTCCCAGACCTAGCACTTATTAGCTATTGGTTGACTAACCCAATGTCATTCCTGGCTCCGTTTGTCTTTGGACATTTTCCACATGAGAGTTTGAGAAGCCAGAAAGTCATATTCTTCTTATCTCTTACATCTAGGGGTGGCCAAACAATCCATTACTGGGCAGGGAAATGTAACAAGTTTGGGGACCTTTGGGAAAACTTTTATTTCCCCAGAAAAGCAATAGGTATGTAAGCAATGCTCACTGGACTGTTCCGCTTTTCCCCTGCCTTGTATATGACGAGAGATGGACCAGCCATTTTGCAGTCATGAGATCAGTATGATAATGATGGAAACTAACCTGCTAAGGGTGTTGAAGCAGAAAGATAAAAAAGCAAGGGTCTTTAACAGTATTCTTAAACTGCTATACTGAACCTGGCAATGTACACCTCCAGAATCCTTGTTAGGGAAATTAAATGTCTATTATATAGACAAGAGGTGTTTAAACCATGGGCCTCATGTGGCCCCTGAAGGCTATGAATATGACCCACCACAAAATCATAAGCTTTCTTAAAACATTATGAGATTTTTTTGTGATTTTTTTGGTGGAACTTGATTGCACAGTTCTCAAGGGTGAGCTTTGTAGATGACAATGTTGTGTCACATGAAATATATATATAATATATACATGACACCATTGAAAGTTTAGGATTCCTCTCCTTTGACTTTTGCTTGGTGTCTCCTACAAGTTGACCCCACGGATTTCTTTGCCTTGTCGTTGGAGCACATGAACTGAGACACATGCTTGTTAGTTTTCTTCCTTAAAGAAGTTTATTGTTAAGCATACCTGTGTTAACCTCTTTCCTGGCTTATGTAGTAATACCAAATAACTTCTCAGGTAGAGATGTCTGTATGATTCATGTAGATCTACACTTTTGAGTTGTTAGACCAATTGAAGAAACAGTGAAAGTAAACCACAACCTCATTAACATCCATGCCTGGTGCCATGAGTTTCTAATGGAGAGGTTCCAGGGCTGATTCACCTATTCCCTTCTCTAACTACCAGCTTTTTACCTCTTGTTCACAGGTTGGCTGCAGCTCCAGGCACCATATTCTTGTATGGTAGCATCTAATATGGGAAAAAAGAAAGAGAAGGAGGGGAAAGAAAGAAAGAAAAAGTTGTTAACAGCCTTTTATCTAAAAGAAACTATGAGCATGCTAGCAGATTTTTAATTACCTCTCATTGGCTGTGCTCTCCCCAGGACCAACTGGAAGACGTGGGTTCAATCCCTGGGGTTGTTTGGAAGGTGACCATCAACACTGTCTGCCACACCCAGATTCAAGCTGACGAGAGCATAAGGATGAAAATTCCTATGTCACAGATCCCTGAGGGAAGCTGGGGGTATCTATAAGTAAGAAATATCCTCAGTGGGCTAAATTATTGGGAATTACTTTACTGCTTCATGTACTGAGGACTAGGATATGCCCCCAAAATGTTGTCTTTATTAAACTACCAAAAAAAAAAAAAAAAAAAAAAAAAAAAATCCAGGCCCCAGGAGGGAAAGAGGATGGTCCAAGTGAGCTTTTGGGTTTTTTGTTGTTGTTGTTGTTTGTGTGTTTGTTTTTCTTTTATTGTTTGGGATACATTGAGGGTATGAAGAATTAAGTTGCAATGATTGCATTTGTTAGGTAAAGTTTCTCTTGTAATTGTGTCCTGCCCCCACAAGGTGTGCCATACACTGGGATCCCCCATTCCCCCACTTCTTCCCTTCTCCCCCTCCCTCGTTCTCCTACCCCCCACCTCATTAGGTCACTTACTGCTTTCATATTAAAATTAAGTTCAGTGTCTTAAGTGACTTTTTAAAGATAGGTGTGAAAGGTTTTTTTGCTGTAAGTTGATTAGAGTGCCATCTGGCTGAGATTGTATTAAAGAACACTGCTGTTAAGGGCTTTAGACTCTGATCCAGTCTGCTCCATACCACGGACAGCTTTCTTTGAAAAGAGAGGTCTGCCTTTGGATTAGATGAAGGACTTACTGTCAGAGTTTTGGGACCAAGGATATCTACGACTAGAGAAATTTTTCAAGGAGGAGATTAATCTTTGGGTACAGCTGGAAAAGTCAATTATCCAGTGGCAAGTCTCCGAGGAAAGAGTTCAGAGAATTGTGGCTAGAAAGCAGGGGATCAAGGACTACATCCTTGGTAGGAAGCAGAGAAATCAGAATTTATGGAGCTCTGCTGGCCTTTCTGGGCCTGCCTCTGGCTGTGCAGAGTATCACTGGAGTACTGTGGGGCTTTTATTCCTGTGTGACTGTCATCGTAACTAATGATGAAGGGACGTGGAAGCGCTGTCCAATACCACTGCTAAATATTAGCCCCGTCAGTTCTCTCAGTAGGTCTGTGTGTCTATTACAGTCAAATCCAGTGTGAAAGGCATTTTGTGGGTGAAGAAAATCAACATTCAGAAGAAAAATCTATCAGTATATTTGAGTAACTCCTTTTGCAAGCTATTTTGCTGACTTCATGAAATAATGATAGTCAATCAGGAAATTGGTAGTAACAAAGCAGAAAGTGCACAGATATTAAGTAGAGCTTTCTTATGTTTTCAAGTACCTTAAACGTAGCCCCTCTAATTTAATGTTTCAGCATGAAGCTGGAAAAACTTTTCCTGGCTATAAATACTTGAAGTCCAAACACATGGACTTGAGTCTCATTTTCTATGTGATATTACTTAAAAGGTGTTCATTTTTTAAATGTAGATGATACCAGACTGACGTTTTCCATAGGATCATTGTGAGGATCAAAATCAAGGTAATATAGCTCAAATTTTTTGTAATTGATAAAGTTCTATAAAATATTAATGTTAATTGCTAAGTTGTTTCAATGTTACTTGTAGCAGTTATTTTGGGAACTGAGTTTGGTAAGTTAATTCCTAGACATTGTGTCCTTTTGTAAATAAAGGTCCTGGTGTATAATTTGTTTGATGTGTTTCTGGATTCTGTTTGTTAGGATCTTGTTAAATGTTTTTGCATCTATATTCATTAGTGATATTCGTCTATAATTTTCTTTTCTTGTTTCTTTTCTCCAGGTCTTTTCCTGGTTTGGGGATCAGGGTGCCTTTATTATATCTTCCAGAGGACTGTTAGCACCCTGTTGTCTTTCCTTTTTTTTTTTTTAATGTATGGGTACAGTTGCATCAGCATTTTGTTTGGTTCTATACGCATTTTGTCCTTCTGGGGTGGGTGGAGTGTAGGAGTCAACTTAGGCAGGCGGGAATTCTAACCTGAGCTTAAAAGTATCTATGAGCCTTATGCTGGATATGAAATTTGTTCTGAAATCCTCCAAGAATAGGATCTGATATCTCAGATGCAGTAAGATTAAACCCTGCTATTTTTTATACCTGATATATCTCCATTCCAGATGATATCACTGGGCATGTCTAGGAAACACTTTTCATCTGGTATGACCTTTCCACTGTATGAACAGGAGAGATTGACTTCTGCATTAGTGGAAATTACTGCATAGAGTAAAATACTCTTTAATGTAAATCTCCATGAGGTTCCATTGAACAAAAATGTTATCATCTCAGCCCATTTCTGTGCTTTTGAATTAAAAACAGCAAGAACTAATCAGACAGTTTAGTGGTTTCTCTGAATCTAGAAAGCTTAGCATCAAAAAATAGTGAGCTAGAACAGACCCTGAAGGAAACCAAAGCATAGTGAGATTCCAAGTCTTATCCAAGTTCATACAACAAGTGTAGGGAAGAGCTTGTGATAACCTGATGTCCCACAATTTTAATCTCTTAACTTTCATGTTAACAAGTTATTTCTCTCTAATACAATGTATTAACTATAAGTATTCATTAAGTATTTCTTTGTACCAGTCTTATGCTAGGAAGATACAAGAAAAGAATATACAGTCTCTGCCTCCTGCCTCATAAGGAATATAAATCTTATAGGGGACACACATAACTGGAACATACGTAATTAGTGTAAAATGAGGCAATTTGTACTAAGACAATATAGTGTTAAGAAATAATAATGCTTAATACAATGATGGCTAACACTATAGTGTTTACTATAACTAGGCACAATAGTAAGTGTTTTTATATGTGTATTAGTTTTCTCTTGCTGCTATAACAAATTTCCACAAATTTAAACAACACAAATAAATGTATTATCTTTCATTATTGTACAAGATCATAAGTCCAAAATGGGCCTCACTGAGCTAAAATCAGGGTGTCAACAGAGCTACATCTTGAGAGCCAGCAACACAGCATCTCTCTGACCCTGTTTCTGTCATAATATCTTTTTCTCTGACTGTTCTATTCTGCCTTCTTCCTCTGTGTTAATGGACCCTTATAATTGGATTGTAATAACCTGGATAATGACAAATGTTCTCCTTAAGGTCAGCTCATTAGCAGCATTAATTCCATCAGCAACCTTATTTCTCTTTTATCAAGTTACATAACATTTTCACATGTTCTAGGAATTAGAGTGTGGACAGATTTGGATGGGGGACATTATTTGTTGTTTATCTCAACATATAAACTCCTTTAGGACTTGCAACAACCTCATTAAACACATGAAGGAATGGAGGCATGGAAAGTTAATATAACTTGCCCTAAATTACACAGCTGCTAAAGCAAGTAGTATTACTCCAGAGAATATATTCTTCCCCTATTGATTATATTTTATAGTATAAAATTTAGTATATCCTACTCTATACTAAAAAAAGAGCATTAAAGTAGAATGTATAGGATAAAAAAGTGAGGATGACTTCCTACAACATTTGAGCCTCAAAAAGTAGATGAGTTTTCTATTTGTCCATCCATTCATCCATCCAACATCTTTACCCCCCACCAGCTATCTACCAAGTGAGGTGCTAGAGAACCAAAAGAAAGTGAGATTTGGTTCCTAAACTTTAGGATCTCACCAGAATTGCTCAGAATTGGCATAGAAATGGACAAGTTAAGTCTAGAACAAGAGATATGTCTTATTACAGAATTATGTTCAAGATGGTAAGACAATAAGTGGGAGAAAAGCACAATTCTACCTGACAAAGAGATGTAGGTGTAATTTCCCTTTTCCAAACATACCTGTATTTGTTTTTTCATACCTTATCTAAAGCATTCTTCTCTTAATTTCACAAAGAGGACCTGTTGTTTCTGATTTTGCTCTATTTCTCAGCCCTGGCAGGCCGTCTTTCTACTTTGAATCATTGAATTATACTCAAGACTGGGATTATTGTACCTGTTTCTGTGTTCCTGAGTGGATGGCTGCCACCATTCAAGAAGGATTTGAGTTCTTGGAGCCTCATGGTGCTTGGCACTTACAGGTTCTTAATGAAAGTTGAATTAATAAATGCATGAGGCTGGGAGCAGTGGCTTATGCCTATAATCCTAGCACTCTGGGAGGCCAAGGTGGATGCATTGCTTGAGATCAGAAGTTTGAGTTGAGCCTAAACAAGAGCAAGATTCCATCTCTACTAAAAATAGAAAAACTAGCCAGGTGCTGTGGCAGGCACCTATAGTCTCAGCTGTTCGGAAGACTGCTTAGACCCAGGAGTTTGAGAGTGCTTTGAGCTATGACACCACGGTACTCTCGTCTAGGGCAACAGACTGCTGAGACTTCGTCTAAATAAACCTGGTTCTTTGTACCCTCAATGAATCCCCAACAATAATAAATAAATAAATAAATAAATAAGCAGGACATCACCTCAGATCCCACTGAGCCCTAATTTTCCTCCTATTTTATGGAGGACTCATTTGGTTTTCTATCTTGTTTGGTTTATCAATTGTGTGAATGTTTCTGTCTTATCTCACTCTCCACTTCTAAACCTAGGAAGACAGAGATTACAACTTCCAAGTGTTGCTAGTCAGCTCTCAAGCAATTATCGACTTAAAAATGTTTGATTCTAGGTTCATTGAATAGTATTTTGCTTAAGAGTGACCTTGCCAGAATGTCATCTCTTAAAGTCCTAGAATGAAGTAAAACTCATCTGACATAAAATAAATGTTGATAGGGCCACGACCTCTGACTGAGCAGATTGTCCACTCTCCACAGGAGGAAAATGAAACTGAAATCTAGGCCACTATCCTATCCCCAAGCCACGAGCCCAGGGATTTGTGGGCACACAGGAAGCTAGGCCTTTTTCTAATGTGCCCAAAGGTTTTCTTTCTTTGCTAAGCTCTAGGTCTGTGAGGCTGTATTTATCTAGATGCTTTTCTAAAGATGAGTAGCAGAGAGTCTGCCTTTTTGATTATTAAGAAAGTGCATTATGGTCTTTTATTGCTCTTATAGAAGTGAAAGTTATCCTTATGCTATGCAGTAATTATTAGAATGTAATTCTTAACTGCTTTGACAAATGCCATTATCCCTTGTATGATAGATGTTCAATGAATATTTGTTGAATTAATAAAAGAGATGATGCAACAAAATAAGTGTTTTGTCAACCTGGGCACAGAAAAAAATATTATTTTCAAAATCCTAAGGGTATCTATATTACTTGATTCAGTTTCTTCTGTAACCTAGATTCCCCTTATTGTCAAGAATAAAGTTCATTTGCAAATAAGAAAAAAAAATGAGCCCAGGAAGAATCGGAATAGAGACTAGAATATTTAGTAAGGGAATTATTACTAAGTTTTCAAGAGTAGTTTTCTTTTGTGAAAAATATATCATTTATTAGTTTACTCAAAACTCAATGTGGTCTTGGGAAAGGAAGAACATTGAATTAAGTCAAGGACATGGGTTTCAGCATGGTTTTGTCCACACACATGATATGTTAGCTAGGCCAAATTACGATGTCCTCTGTGCCTCTGTTTCTTATTTGCACTTCGGGGGTTTCACCATCTGCCTTTTGTCATCCACAGGGATGCTGCAAGGGACAAATAGTATAATGCATGTCAAAGCTCTTTGCAGAATTTAAAACCATTAACTGTTCAATATAACATAAGTGTCAGGCTATGCCAAAACTTGCATTCTGCAGTGGTAAGGGAACCAGGGAGATGACTGAAGGGAACAACCCTCCCAGTGGTGTCAGCTTCACCATACCAGCTTTTGTCACCAGGAAATATCTGCATTAATAAATTTTAGAATTAAAAAAATGATTAAACTGTTCAACAAGCCTACAGGAATTGCCCACTATCTGCATGATATGCTGTGCGGAGCAGTAAATCTCACAAAAGGAATTACACACATTTCCTCAATGAGAAATTGTTTCTTCCATTTCTTCATGTCAAAGAAACTATGCAGAATGAGGACCCAGCTGGGAGTCAAAGGATCTAGATCTTACCACCTCTAACCAGCTGTGTGATTCTGGATAAATCTTCTGACCTCTCTGAAAGTCCATTTTCTTATCTAAGAAAGGGAATTAAATAGTAGCTATCTCAAAAGAGATTTTTGTTTGCTTCCTTCCCTGTGGAGAAAATGAGATAAAGTAGATAACTAGCTTTACAAACCATAGTACAACATACAAATTTCTCTAAGGTGAGGCTGGTTTTTATTATCCAAGGTCACAGAGCTCATTAAAAGGATCCTAGGAAAGTCAGCCACCATAGACCCTGCTTTTCCTCCACAACCTCTGCGACCTTGAGCAACCTGGGGAAGAGGTAATTGAGCTTCAACTACTACTTCGGAAGAAACAGAATCGAAATATTGAAGCTATTGACTCACCCTTAAGGCAGTAAACAGTGCTTTGGTCTCTGACCTTTTCACATCCTAGGGCAGTCAATAACCTGGCCGCTAGATGCAGCGCCTGCCACCGATTTTGATTTGGGAGTATTTTAACCTTGAACTGAGCTCCAAGTAACCAAGGCAACAGGAAGTTAGCTTCTGCATCGAAGGAGTAGGAATCCATAAATCAAGTCCCTAATGCAAACACAGTGTACAGGTAGAGGTTTGAGGGGATAAGTGGTCCATGAGAAATTACCTTTGAAAATGAGTGACTGTTCCTACGCTGGCCATAGCATAGTTTCAAAGACTTTTTTTTTTTTTTTTAATTTGTCAATGGAGGTCAACAGGTTACAGCAGAATATAGCTTTAGCTTTTTTGTATTTCCTCTTGGCTCTGTCTTTTAATTATGAACAGATGTTAGATCCACAAAGTTATTAGCATTGTTATTTCCTCCTTCAAAAACGCACTGGCCTTCAAATATGCGATCCTTAGTGCACTTTCCCTTGTGCTGGGCTTTAGGGATGCCCCAAACACATCTACTGAGAGTGCTCTCCATCCAGACTGCCCAGTGAATTTGAGACAGTGACCCCCTTGCCAGACCAAGGCACCCCTGGCATTGCTCATTGCCCCTGTGGAAGCATCAGTGCTGCATCTCAATGGTGCTGTCAGTATAAGGCTATTTCCAGGCTTTTTGTAATCAACCTCCAGTCTCAAGAATCCCCCACCTGTGGCGAGAAGCCAGGCTCATGCTGGAAAGAAATTTTTCAAGTGCCCTGCCACTTAGCTGTTTCGCACCGTGGTGCATCAGTTGCCACCTGGAATGAAGGGAAATGAAGACTTCCATGGCCAACTGTCCTGTGCTCTCCCCAAGGAGTGGTTACCCAATCCAGTTTACTGAGACCTCTGCCCTCAGAGAGATTTTTGTCGGGTATTAAGTGCTCTTAGATTAGCCTTTGTTTAAAGTTTATTTAATATCCTTGCCTGTGTATGTTATTTCTGGGATTGTTTCCATCATCCTTTTAAAACCCCCGAATGATGGAGAAAAAGTCAGGCTTCTTTGTGGTTTTGTTTTCTTTTTTTCAGTATGTTTTCAAATTCATTGGATGGCAACTACAAAGCAGTACTGTAAGCTAGAAAATTCTATGTTATCTAGGGTTTTAGAGAGCGCTCATAGTGACACTCTGAACTATAGCATATTTGAAGCGTCACCTTATGATTTTCAATGTGTTTTATAGCCTAAACACTTTGGTAGCAAAGTATGCCTACTGGAGGTCTGACCAGATCAACTTTAATGAACTGATGTGGATCAAGACTAATTTGGATTGTGAACATTTGCATAAAAATGTGTACAACTAAAATTACTTGAATCAGTTTGTTCCCAAGTGAAAGTTATATATCCCATGACTATTTTTTTAATTTTTTATTAATATGAGGGTAGAAATGATTAGGTTACAATGTTTGCATTTGTTATGTAGTCTTTAATGTAGTTGTGGCCGACACCCAGGAGGTATGCCATATACTCTTACATTGTACCCATTAGGTGAGAGAACACCCATCCACCTCTCTTCTCCCTCTCTCTCCTCCCTCCTTCACCCAACTTGAATTGAATTGAGTTTTTCTCTTAAGTGGGTATGTATTAGTTCATCTACTGGCTTCATATTAGTATTGAGTACATTGGCTACTTGCTTTTCCATTCTTCTGATGCTTTACTAAGAAGAATGTGTTTCAGCATCATCCAGATTAATTTAAAAAATGTGAAGTCTCCATCTTTTTTTAAAGCTGGATAGTATTGCATGGTATACATATACCAGTTTATTAATCCACTCATGGGTTTACTCTTCTCATCAAGAATGACTTTCACCCATCCTCTGGCTGCAGCATGAACTCAGTAAAGCCTTTTCTCTCTTCCTCCCACATGTATTTTTAGGATACATCTCTGTATCCTAAAAATTCCCAGCACTTAGGCTGAAGGACATGCAAGCCTGTACATGCTTACAGCTAGTTTGTCTTTCTCATGTTGTCTTGTCTGCCCAGGTGGACAAGATGAGATGTCTCACTAAGGTGGGAGCCACTTCTCTGCCCTGGAGCCCCCTTCGTGAATCCCAGTGTGGCCTCTTTGAAAATTGGCATGTTTGTCCACAGAAGGCAAAAGGATGTCTGAGGGATTATTCTGCTTCATTAGCCCCATGCCCTGGCTCCAGGCAGCGACCTGGAATGCTATCACTCCTAACCTCTGCCACACAACCAAAACCAATCATGGCTACTTTTTTCTTTCCTTTAAACATTTTAGAATTTGATTCTGTGTGAGAAGGAGATCAAATCATTTGACCATTTCCTCCAATCACTCTCAGGTTTCATTTTCCTTTAAAGTAACCACAGGCTTTGGGATTATTATTTTTTAGGAATGCCAAGTCCCCACTTAAAAGTAGACCAGACAGCAGCACACAGTAAGCACGAGGGCTCAGTGTCTGCCATGATGACCAGGAAGAAGCCGGCTGCAGTTGACAGCGTTGCAATCCCACCAACCCCTGTGTTATCTCTCCTTGCTGCGTCTGCAGCAACATCTGATGCAGGTGAGCACTTTTCAGATGCTTTGAGTTCTTCCCACCACTCTTGAGTGTGGAGAGGCCCACTGGAAATGTTCTCTGTTTAGTCAAGCTCCCATCAACACTGAACATGGGGTTCTTTCAGCACTGGGTTTTTTAGGTGGGAGGGGGTCTCAGAAAGGAAGGAGGTCACCTGGGAACTTGGAAGGAAGGGGACACTGAAAAGCTTTTCAGTTATTCTAATATCTGTGTGCTGAGTAGCAACTAAATGATAACAATATTAATTACTTAAGTCTTCATAATTATTAATCTCAGCATCAAGGTCTTATATGTGTAATCACATGTAACTCCTGAAAGAACTCTGTAGGGTAAATATGGGTCACTATGAAAGTTCTGAGATACACAGAAATCAAGAAATGCAAAATCCATGTGGATGCAAACAAATTAAACCCTCCTTGCAAGCACTGATAAACCAAGCAAGTTGAAAGTTGCACAGGTGAATCAAAAACGATGTTGACTATGTTTCTTAGAAGTGAAAACGGACCATAACACCATCTATCTTAAAACTTTTGTAGTGACCCATGTACATGTATGCTCATTTTCAGAAAAGGAAGCTGAGAGTGAAGAAGCTTACCTAGGAACCTGAGGGCAGTCAAGGTCCCATGGCCCATGCCCTCAACCATTGGGTTTTACTGCCTGCCCTCCTCATCAGAGTTGAAAAACAATTACCACTGAGTTTCCCTGAGGTGTTAGTACCTTCTACCCTGTGATTTCATGAATTCCTTAATAGTTCCCAGAGTCCTCACCAGCAATGGCAGCATACAAACTTTCTCAGACATCCTGAGTTCTCCGCAGCCTAGCCCATTCTATCTCTGCCCTCTTCTGCTCCCCGCACACACAATGTCCCACCAACTCCTCTGTCATCCCCCAGTCTTCCAAGCTCATCCTTGCTGCCAAGAAGCAGGCTTTGAATTTGGCTTAACACCTGAGCTTGGGGAAAACCTTACCCAGTCAGTTCCCATTCACATCCCACAAAACTCCATGACCCAGCCAGTCATAGCTCCTGCAAATACCTCTGGTATCTAGGCTAGAAGTCTCTACCATGCATTTCCTCCATATCATGACTGCATTAAACATGCCTTTTATTTAACATCTTTTTGCCTGTGACAAAATTGAATGTACCCCAGAATTAGAGTCAACAATTTAGATTGTTGCTGTCTTCACAGCATGCAGAATGGTAGCCCCTTCCATAGACATTTGTTGAACTAATATACTATGTATTGGCAAATGGGGTGAGAGTATGTCAGTATGTAGAACTGCCTATTATAATTAGAACTCCAAGAAAAGGCTCATTAATAATGTGTACTCCAAATTCATTTTCAAATTCAGCACATTGCTTCGAGGAGAAAACCCAGTTTATCTTACATACCTAGCTCCTTCACTGAAATCACTGGCAATTAAAAAATGAGCCCCATTGAAATGACAGAAATAAATACTTGGAATGACAGATTTCAAATAGAGTTCAACAGAATATTGGGTGTTTTGTGATAAAAGGTGTTTTCATTGTTAAGTAAGGATAGGGAAGGCTGCTGCCTAGTACCTGTTTCCTTCCTACAGAAGTTGCCAGAGCCTTTAATTGACTAATGTCCATTGTGTGATTCCAGGGGGGAGGGGCACAGAGTTTCACATTCTTATCTGACCACATGACTTGTTTTTTCTGAGCCTTAGCTCTTAACACCTCTGGGAAATGGTGTTCTATCCAGCTGTTTGGGAAATCTTGCTCTGAAGGAATGGGGTCATCACTCTGATATGATCCTGCACTTTCACTTGGTGTAGAATGAAGTTTTTGGTAGAAGTGCCAGGTAAATGATGCCAGCAAGGAGTACAAGAAGTCAAAGGAGGGAAAGTGACAGAGGAATGCAGAACCTGCTACTCCTTGGGACTTGATGTAAGCAGCTGTTTTGTGGGAGAGTGAGAGAATGTCTCAGCAGAGGCAGCACTGGGCAGAATCCTGGAAGTGAGAAATGGTTCCATGCCTAGAACTCAAAAAAGACGTCACTTGGCTAAAGCAAAAGATTTGGTCATGGTCTTCACTATCCATCCACATAATTGCTTATCTGACCTCGCCCTTTAAACAGGGAAGATCTCATTTTAAGGATTCAGAAATTAGCCTGTGTGTATCCTCCTTTGCTCACCCAGCACAGATTATTTCCCAGGGGTAAAGGACAGGTGCAATTCATCTTCTTTCCCTGCACTCTTTCCACTGAGAGGAAGCCCGTTTCTGGGCTCCCATGCTCACCTGGGCTGGCCCCCTCTATTCACATTCAGTAGATTATTTATAAATATGCCAAACAAGCAGTAGAAACAGGTGGGTATTAAACTTTGAAACCTGCCTCTCTGGTAATCACAGCTGAGCTAAAAAAAAAAAAAAAAACCTCTCTGGTTTCAGGATGCAGGAATGGCTGTTCATTTTTGGCAGCACTAAAATGAGATCGTCATGAGAATTTCACAGATTTGGTCCATTTCCGGGTCTCAGGCTGCTGAGCGGAACTTTAGGGGGAAATAGTCCAGAGTTTTACCCCAGGTGCTGGAAGCCAGACCTTCCTGAGATTTCACTCCCCACAGGTAAACAACTTCCCACAAATCTGAGAGAGTTAGAAACACACAGGCTGGGCTCAAGGCCAGTGCTCTGTTTCACATGTGAAGAAACTGATGCCTCCTGAGATTCAGAGATTTGCCTGAGGTCATACAATTGGATTGGAACCCAAATATCCTGATTTACTGCCTGATTTCCAGTGGAATACTGCTTCTGTCATCCGCCCAATATGAGCAAAGGCAGATTTCTTTCTCCATAACTATGGACTCCTACTTCCTTTGGTGAATAGTGAGTGACACTCATAATTTGATGAGATGGATAACTTTAACCAAAGGCAAGCACATGGTAGGCAGTTAATAGATTCTGGCTTTAATTTTATTTAATTGGGTGTTTGTGCAATAGTAATATATATTTCTGATGAAAAAACTCAGTTGATTTTTGTTTTCTTTAGAGCTTTTTTTTTTCATTTTTCATTATGAGCAAGATAATTTAGAATTACTTCATTTTCCAGTATTTTATTATTTCTTCAGAGTGATTTTGAACCAGACAACACCAGGGGTAGGAGGGAATAAAAAGAAGAGATAAACTAAATGGCTTATAAAGCAAAATTTATTTAAGAAATCACTTACACAAATAAGAAGATACTGACATAATTCAATAGTTATAAATTCCTGTCATTTGAATATAATGGATGCCGAAGTACCTAGCACAGTTCCTGACACTTTGGACATTCTCAGTAAACAATCACTGAGTCAAATGAATGGTTTTGAGGCAGGAACTGTGTACTTTTATAGTACTGAACTGGGTGGGAGACATCTGAGAAAAACATGCTGGGAACATACTTGGAACCACTTAAAAATTAAATGGAAAATATTTGACAGGCGCTCTGTAGGCTGTTGGCAAATACTTGCCAAATAATTAATCAATCTGTAATTCTAACAGTACTTTTCAAACAGGTGATGTTTGGTTAAAAGTGAAGAAAGGAATGTTCTCACTTTATTTTATACACTTATAATATGGGAGAAATGAATGTAAGTTAAAGATTTAAAAATATATCTTTCTTACCTTGTGTCTGTGCATGTACATGCCGATGCATGTAAACAAGGGACCCCCAATTTCTTATTTGAGGTCTTATTTGGGCAACTTTTATAGCTTCCCAGAGTCTGGGAGGCATGCTGATTACGAAGTTATTGATTTCTATAAGTGGGTATTCAAGGAGACGGAAAGGATGGCCAGCTGAGAACGCGTCAGTTTCTGAGCTGCTGGGAGGGAGGATGGGGGTGGGCTGGCCAGTGGTGCTCAAATAGGTCAGCCTTCGTTATCAAACTGCTCAATAGCTATTGATCGGCTGCCATCCCCGGGTGCAACAAAGGAGGTCTCATTCAAGGGAGCACTGCATCATTATTGAGAATAATTAGAGCTAATGCAGTAAAAGCTCCCATAAAGTTTGTTCAAAGTGATGCATAATTTGAATAACTTCTATTACACTGGCCCAATAATGATTTAATAATCATATCAGATAATCCCTACCAGAATAACTCAGGCTAATTTTTCTGACCTGCTTATTAAACAAACTTCTCAGGGAGGTCATGCAATCTAGAGGATTCATGATTTCACTTCTGAAACATGTTTTCCCATTTTATATTTAAAATAAATCTATATTAATAATTAGAGTCTGAATTGTGGTAAGAACTTGGTAAAATATCAAGATAACAAAATTTCTACAGTTTTAGTTTTTCAACTAAAAGTCCAATTAAGGAATGATGGTAAAACGAGTGTGTACTTCTTGTTCCTCTGTCCCTCTCTTTTCCTCATACACCAATATTCTCCCATCTGAAGTACCAGGAGGAAAAAGAAAACACATATCAGGGACGCTATCACAAATCTCAACTGCTTGAGCTGTAGCTCAGTTAGAGATAACAGAAGGAAATAGAGTGAACACAGTTTTTAGCTTCTGTCTGTTGTGTATCAAGGCTAATCTATTATTCTCATAAACCAAGTGATCTACCTTGTTTAAAATTACCAGCGCCCATAAGTTAGTGAAAATATTTAAATTTCTTAAGTCCATTGAATTTTTGATTTATTTAATATTTGTCTCATGGCAGAGACAAATATTAAATAAATCGTTTATTTATTAACCAAACTATCAGCCCAATCACAACTAACTGGTATTTGTAATCAAGACGAAAACCCTTAATCTTGAAAAATTAATTACCTTTACAAATAATAATATTTGGTATTCCTACAATAATGGTAGGAACTCTTAATTACAATAAAATCAGAATGAATTTTAGTTTGCTAATAGCTAAAACAAAATATTATGAAAATTCTACGATGCCTGATTTTTCTCTTTGACAACTGTCACTTATGGGAAGAGTCTCAGAATAACGAAATAATATCCAACTACAAAAAAATCGATGAACAGGAATTTGAGAATGACACAATTATTTCTTCCACTTGCTTTTGTCTTACATAGAATCATGATCTGAAGCTTCTAAACAACATATAACAACAGATAAATTCAGCCAAAAGTCTTGTCTTTCAAATGAACCAAAATAGAGGAAATATATATATGTGTGTGTGTGTGTGTGTGCGTGTGTGTGAGTTAAGAGGATCTGGAACATCCAAGGGCCATAAGTATATACATCAAAGAAGTCTTAAAATTGTAAATAAATTCCTACAAGCCCAGACTCATCACTTAAAATACATACTGGGAAACTTTCCAAAAATTATCCAGAGCAAAAAAAGTTGTCTGAAAAGAACTACCTATGCTCTCACATGGAAGCATCACGGAATGACCCTGCGTTTGCCTAGAAAACTGTGCTGAATGCAGTAGGCTCGTGGAAAGCTCCATTCGCCCAGCTCCGGACCACCAAGAGACCCAGCAGGCTGGAAGCTGCTGTGCTTCCCTGAAGACCCCAATCATACACCAAAGGCCTTCTGAGAAACTTCATTCACCCAATGAATAAATTCTTTTCTGACTTAACCTGGATGTCCTAGGGCATCCGAGTTGTTCCTATGGCTATAGCACCCCAGAAAAGCCTTGAACTCTTCAGAAAATCTGACCCTCGCTTTCTGTTACAGTCTCATTTCCTGGTTAATTTCAACCAGCTCTAAAATCCTTTGGGATCTCCACTGTCAGAGTATTATTTTCAAAAAACTTAAAAAATCCATATCAAAAATGTATTCAATTATTTAATGAAGAAAACAGCATGGTGATAAAGCTGGTCCCAAGGGGAATTAAAGGAACAGGGCATTATGGGAATGTAGACATTGGAGGCAGCAGGCTGCACAAGTTGTTCAGCTAACGTCCTTATCTCTTGTATGCAACAAAAATCACTGCATCTTTGCTAGGCAAAAATCCACAAGCTAATTTATAAGCTGGCAGATTCTGGTCCTTTAATCAGGAGTTGATAGCAAGTTCAATAAGGGCACATATTTCTAGATAATTAGTACTCCTTGGGCAGCCCTAAAAGGACTTGCACCCTTCCATTTGCCTGGTTTCTAACTTTTGATTGATTTTGTTTTTTCCACACGCAGGCCATGAAATACTCCAGTTGCACAAATACACTCTTGCGCCATATTGCTTGCACTGAAATGTTAGTGCTGCACTTACCAACTGGTGTTCTCCGACCTCAAGGTTCACATCTGTAAAATGAGGAAAAGAATATCTAGAAGAGAGGATTATAGTGAGGAATAAATGAGGCGACCATTGTGAAAATCTTAGCAAAGTACCTGGCACAGAGTCAGAGTCCAGCAAATGGATGCTACTGTCACTGCTGCTGCCGTTGTTATTATTATTGTTATTACCTCTTTTCTGCCCTGGAATGTTTTTCTCTTCCTTGCCCACCCTTCATGCCCTTTGTATGGCTAATTTATGATTATTATTCAGGACTCAGCATAAGTGCTTTCAACTGTGAGAAGCCATCTGGCACCCATTTTGACCCCCATGCCTAGGTAAAGTTGGATGCCACATCCTCTGTGCTGCCATGACTCCCCATAAGCCATTGTTCATCTATCCCTACATTTCACACAGTGTCTGTGCTCACACGTGGGTCCCACACCAGACTAGAGGATCATACATCTCCTATAGTAAGACCTTACCTGACTTTAAAACCCCAATGCCTAGCCCTGAGGCAGCCAAACAATAGGTAATGATTAACTATTGGTCAAAATGCATTGAGCAACAACTGCTTCCTGCACAAAGGCGTCTGGTGCGTGGAAGTATACACTCTAGCATAAATTCACTAGAGTTGAGAAGCAACAATTTGCCTTTATTTTCATATCAGAACCAGAAGCAGCAAACTATCCCAAGAATGCTCATCAGAGGAGTAACCTGGGAGGGACCTGGGAGGCTTCCAGCCTCCTTTCTTTAGTCCAGCTCCTGGTGAAGAACCCAGGGCACGGAGGAAGCTTATTCTCAGGTCAGCATATCTAGCATTGTCTGTGCATACACGAGTCCAGGTTTGTTCAGAGGAGGGCAATGCATACTTATGTGTCTTCTTCTATTCAGAAGTTCCCTAAGGTTTTCTGTTTGAGCAAGTTGGTAGAAGGCATAAGCCCATGTTTCACTTTAATTATTTTATATGTGATTGTGATTGTCTTGTATTGTGGCCAGACAGAGAATTTCCTACTTAAGTTTTGCCTCCTTCAATGAATAATGGGCATTCCCTGAATTCCCAGAACTTTCAGATCCATGGTAAGAAAATAAGAGACACCAAAGCCAGGAGGAGCCTTGCTGTACAGCAACTCATAATCATATTTGAGTGTCAAAACCTTTTGTAGTGCTGGGTGCATAAGTTCATACTCAGTAAACATATCTAGACTTAATTTAACTAATTATTTTCTCTCCAGAGCTGAGATTTTAAGAAACACAGAGGTTTAATGACAGGTGTGAAAGCACTGTATCTGTGAGTTTAACTCAATTTATCTTTTCTGAATACAGATTATGCTTCTAACCACCTCATGCCACAGTTAGATCCTCTTAAAAATCATAATAATAATACGTTTGATCTCTTCCCAGTGATAGTATCATTCACACCTCCACTGAAGCCTTTGGGAGGTTTGGCTGTGAGGTAGCAGAAACAGAGGGGAGTCAGGTGCGATTACTGTAATGAAGACTCCACACTTGGAGAAACGTGGAAAGGCAAACCTCCCATAAGTGAAGCAATTTCTATTAAGATACTTATTTTATGTTGAATATTCAAGCTCCTCTTTATAAATAGGAGAGAATGAAAGGTGACTCTCAGAGGTGCAGATTTTGTGCAGCAAAGAACAAAAAGGCACAAATATTTTATGATCAGTTTTTTTTTTTTTTGATTTTTTTATTAAATCATAGCTGTGTACATTAATGCAATCATAGGGCATAATACACTGGTTTTATAGACCATTTAACACATTTTCATCACACTGGTTGACATAGCCTTCCTGGCATTTTCTTAGTTATTGTGTTAAGACATTTACATTCTACATTTACTAAGTTTCACATATACCCTTGTAAAATGCACTGTAGATGTAATCCCAACAATCCTCCTCCC
The DNA here is from genome assembly GCA_963574355.1 of Loris lydekkerianus. NCBI lineage: Eukaryota > Metazoa > Chordata > Mammalia > Primates > Lorisidae > Loris > Loris lydekkerianus. The sequence goes on along the minus strand of CAUYPK010097250.1, from coordinate 7,173 downwards.
TCCATCCCCCTCCCCCCTCCCTCCCCTCTCTTTCCCCCTCCCCCTATTCTTGGGTTATAACTGGGTTATAGCTTTCATGTTTCAGATGAAAGTGTGGTGCCTGCCTGGTTCATGGGCTCTTTCCATTTCCAGAAGTCTAATTAGATTGTTGGTTTAATGGTGGCAAGATAATTTAGTTGCAACTGAAAGCATCTGTGCTAATGAGAAGGGGGCACAGTGCTTTTGGGGGCTTTTCTGTAATTAATGGAGAGTTTTTGAAAAACTTCTTGGTTCTAGTGAAGTTGGCACAGTGAGCCCAGCTGTTGAGACTAGGGGTGGGGATTGGGGGGCAAAGTCTTTTCTGCTCATTGCTGCAGAAACGGCCTCAGGCAATGTAGAATAACTATGTAATGACTGTCATTAAGAATGATCTGGAGTGGTCCAGGCAGGCTATAGTAAGTCTTAGAGAAGAGAGCAGACATAGAGGGAAGAGGCGTGGAGAGAAAGGAGTCAGGGAGAGAGAGAGAAAGATTGAGAGACAGATGTGATGAAGAATGAGGACAGACAGGAAGAGGGAGAGAGAGAACATTCACCAGTTAGTGGGGAGGACTTATTACAGTACTATAGTACTTTTAAATTCATTCCTGAGTCCTACTGAGACTTCTGAGTCCAAGGTTTCTCATCAGTGAAATGGAAAAAAGAACTTTTGCCTTTTAGGCATTGCTAAGAAAGAAATGAAATGTGAAATGGCAGATGAAAAGATCTATTACATATTAAAAACTGAATATATAAGTATTTTATGATCACTCTCATGTCAAAAATGAAGTTATGTCATGTTAGGATTTAATCATGTGGAGTCATGTAATATCTTAGTCATGTTAGGACTTAGATCATAACATCTATCAACTATCCTTTAGAAAGTGATCATTGTCCTCTCCCCTCCTTCCATATACCCTTACCTGAGGACACAGTCCAAGCCCGTACCCTTGAGGGTATTTAACGCTATGCCAAGTTCATCTTACTTGAACATCTACAAGGCTTTGTTGCAAATGGTCAATTTTTTTAAGCACCTGCCACATTGTACTCAAATCTATAAGTGATATATACAAGTAGAAGATTAGCTCCTGCCCTAGGGGAGTTTCCACACTAACTGGAAGGCCTAACTCCAAAACATGAGATGACCAAATAAAATTTTTAATGAAAAGATTAAATAACAATGTTAGATGCTAGCAGAGCTATCAGTTGGCAATTCACTGGTCATTAAGTTTCAGCTGATTCATACCAAGGAAGTTCTGAGGGCAGTAAGATGGTCTGGCAAGAGAAGAGTTGAGAAATTAGATTAGCAGACAGAAGTTGGAGGAATAGGCTTTCATTTCTGACATAGCAGTATATGTGGCAAAAATGGCAGATGAGGGTAAAAGAGAAGTTTGGGGCCAGAACATAAGAATACCCAAAATTCTGGAGTAAGGTGTGGTTACCACTCGGCAGTAATACCCGGAATAGCTCAGTGGCAGCCCTGGGCCTGTAACTGTCTGCAATCACTATGCCCTTGTCCTTCAGAAGGTTTTCACTCAGGCTATCTGGCAACATTGGGTTCGGATTTCCTTCTATGTGGCAACAGTTGGTTGAAACATGGTAAGCTTTGTCCTATTAGATGGACCATATTGTCTTTAGTTTACCATGTCCCCCGTGTGTCCCCATGCCAGCTTCCTCGATGACCCCTCCTAGGTTCCCTCAGTATGCTGATGTTCTGGTTCCCATGAGGGAACCCTGGAAAGTGTTAGAACTGGAGAAAGCAGTCGGATGAAGACACTGAACCCAACACGTGTAACGAGTGTGATCTGCAGTAACAGCTTGTTATTTAATGACAGAATTTGGGAGTTGGAAGAGGTCTTTGGGATTGTGAAATCAAGAGAAATCCAGCACTCCGATGCAGTCACCGTTAGAAAACTGACAAGGAAGTTCAGGTTTTCTGTCTTTATCTAGCTCAGTGTTTTCTAACCTTTTAGTATTTCATAGCACACTTGAACTAGAGTTAAATTTGCATGGCACACTTAGGTTGATCAAAAAGAAAAAAGAGTTACAAAAATAATATACATACTGTGCTTTGAACTTCTTTTTTAAATAATTTAATTAGTGATCTTTAACAATTTTCACAGCGAACCTAAGATCCTCTTAGGGCACACCAGGGAGTGGTGGCACGTGGGTTGAAAATCACTACTCTGGCCCTCTGTCTTCTTTACTTTCTTAAGCAAGTGTGGTATGACACTGGCTTTGAGTGGGGAAGCTCTTGCTTGGACTGTTGAGTCCAGGACTTCTGATGTGTGTGTTTGGGAAAATGACTTACCCTCCAAGGTCTCTGTAGGATGGGGATGCGAAGGTCCTGCTGTGGTTGCTATCACAATTTAAATGAGGAAGCCTGAGAAGCACCACAGGCCACACTGCAGGTTTCCAAAACCTCCCCTTCATTTGAGGTTAGGAATGAAGCAATCCATATCCCCGTGTGGTCTAAGGTATGCTACCAAAGCATAGACATTAGGAAAATAATCACTGATGAATGAATGGTTGAAAGCCACCTATACTGCCACTAGCAAAGAGTAGAGTTTCTTTCCCCCCTGTGTCCTCTACTCAGAACACCTAAAGTTTGATATCTGCTGTTTTAATGTCCATTGGAAAGCTAACTGTTAGTTTGTTTTATGAACTCAGATTTGGAGAGGATGCAAGGAACACTCAGCTGCTTCCCTCCACTCTTCCTTAGAGTTTCTCACCTGTTTGGAGAATCCTCTTCGCTGGGAATTGTTGTTTCCTTGATACTCTTTCAACTAGGAGAGACCAGGTAGCCTTTACAATATAATGAGGAAATGTGAGTTTGTGCGACCAGTGGACAGCCTCAGAAGACAGAAAAGAACTGATGGAGGGAATTTAAACTGGTTCTACACTGGTCAGTGACCCCAGCAATGTGTGTGAACACTCTGAGCATGCAGGGCTAGATCCAGAAAGGTGCAGGGATTCAAAACAAAAGATAATAAGCTTAATATCACCTGTAAATTCAACAGGGGATCCAGAGCAATCTCCCACAGGCTGTGCCCCTCCGGAAAGATTCCTTGCTCAAAATCACTCCTTGAGGGATCGTCCTGTTCTCCAGTACCTGATGATATTTTGTGAAGACTTTTCTTATTTTGAAATCCAGTTTTGTTAGTTCTTAAATAGCCACATCCTGGTCTTTGTCTTGTATAAGTTGTCAGAGTGAAGTGATTTGGGCTTTACATATGGAAAGTTCATTTTGTTGTGTGATTAATGGGAAGCAGACTTTGGGAAGCTGATGATCCAGGCCCTTATTTATATGAGAGCATATGCCTGTGTTTTGTTTATGACTCACTCTCTTACTCCACGCATTGAAACTTGGGTTTGTTTACACTAACTTTTCCTAGAATCCAAGCCACATGGTATATGAGCCAATAATTTATGGTTTCTTAAAGGGAAAGATGATGAATGAGCTTTTTCTTCTTAAATTGTCAAATCTTAAATTAAGGAAGGAATAGTTGCTGCCTTGAATCTGTCCAAGCTTATGTTTGCAAAAAAAAAAAAAAAAAAAAGTTAAAACAATACCTTTTTTTCCCTAAAAAACTACTGGTATAGTGCTCAGAACTTGAATATGTATGTATTTGCCAGGACAGCATATGACCCCTTCCCTACAATAAAACATTACAGCTCTGATTCAAATGTTTGGCAATGAAAAGACCATTCATGGTGGAGGCTGTGCATATGTTGGGGCAGGGAAGTTTGTGGGAAAGGTCTTACCTTCCATTCAATTTGGCTGTGAACCCAAAACTATTCAACTTTAAAACAACAAAAGAAGACCATTCATTTTCTCTCTTTTTCCCTTCCCTTCCCTTCTTCCCTCTCTTTCTCTCTCTTTCTATAAATATATGTGTATATGTATACATATATACACATGTATATATGTTTTAGTGTTAGATAATTAATATATAATATGTTCCTTTTCCAGAGGGGAGGGAGGACACATCATTTCATTCCAATATGCTGCCTTAAATATTCAAGCTGATTTTCTTACTGGCTCTTAATAAGTTCCAAGTTTGTTTTCGTCATTGAAAATTCATTTCTTCTATGGATTAATATGGGTATCAGTGTATCTTTCACAGTACTTTTGTTCATAGTTTAGAGTTTCCAAATAGTGAACGGTGCTCTGAAGAGAGTAGGGAATAACTGAAATACGTGAGGGTCTAATTTAATTTACAGTGATTTGCATCTCCTTCCAAAAATCCCTTCCCCCTCACACACAAACTTTACAAAGTAGCACGTATATGCTGATTTAGGTCAAGCCATGGAGGTTGCTCTCAATTTGAGTAAGTCGGGGGAGCTCTATGCTGGCCCCTGTGAGGAAGAGCACACTGCCTGGCACAGTGTGGGGTGCAATCATTATCTGTTCCAAGAATGAAATAGGATGACAAAGACATGATCCTTCTTTGTGCCGGGGAAAAATGTAATTAAGAGGAAAGATAAATACAGATTCGTCCCATAATCATAACAGAGGGCAGAATAAGTGAAGTGCTATCCAAGGTATACAAGCAACATAGAAGGGAGCGAACAGATTAATGTTGAAATGAGGTTCCATGGGCTAGTCGCAGTGGCTCACACCTGTAATCCTAGCACTCTGGGAGGCTGAGACAGGTGGCTCACCTGCCAGCGCCCAGGAGTTTGGAGACCAACCTGAGCAAGAACAAGAACTCGTCTTTAATAAAAATGAAAAAACTAATCACCGTGTGTTGTGGTGGGCATCTGTAGTCCCCAGCTACTTTGGAGCCTGAAGCAGAAGGATCACTTGAGTCCAAGAGTTTGGGGTTGCTGTGAGCTATGAGCACACCAGGGAACTCTATCTAGGGTGACTGAGACTCAAAAAAAAAAAAAAAAAAAAAAAGGAGAAAAGAAAGAACCAAATCAGATTCCATGGATGAATTTTAGGCAGAGTAGTAAACTAAGATGTGAAGTATTAATAAAAAGCTTTAAGACTGAATTATAAGCTGAATTCCAGTGAAAATTTGGAAGCATTAGAACCATGCCTAGTATTGTTTTGTCTTGGGTCTTTTTTTTTTTTTTTTTTTTTTCTCACTAGGGCAGGAGAGTTGCCTCTGGATAAAAGAAAAATGCAAAATGTTTTTCACTATCCAACATCAGATGCAATATTCTCTCTAACACCTACAAAAATAATAGAGTTGGGCACACACCTGTAGGCTACGCAAAGTTATTATTTCTGTGGTACATCCATCATCGACTAACCAGACAGATGCAAAAATATGTGAATGTCTAAAGCAATTGGCATAAGTTGCTTATTGTTTTTATGAGAAATATAGGGACACTTTGTTGTGTAAATTGGCATTTTTTTCTTAGAAAACTTCAATAAAGAGAAGAATGATTGCATGCCTTGGAGTCACTTGAATGCAGCCCAGAAGTAGTTAAAGGAACAAGCATTCACCCTTTGAAAATCCCTTAAAATCTGGGTAGTTTTTGAGAAAACAAAATTAAGATTCAAAAATTTCACATCAGACTAGACTGCTGGACTAAAACCAATAAAATTAAACTTTACAGATTTAAATGGAAGGCTTGCCCTTAAGCTCAAAAACCAATTCCACATTGCAATGGCCAGTTTTGGTGGAAGTTAATGTGAAAGTACTTAAGGGAGTTAATTGAGCCTTCATTTAACATGAACCAACATTGGAATGTTCCTAGAAAAAAATAGTAGGGGTTTTTTCATTGTTGTTTTGTTTTTAATGTAGCCTTCCTCGGTGTAAGTGCAATGGTTTGATCATAGAAGTTATCAATCCAATATTTCTGTACTAATCTCTTCACACATAACAAAATAGATCAATTCCAAGCACCAAAATTTAAGGCAATAAAATTTCTGCAGGAGGGTGATCAAAATGGAATATTTTGATTTAGTCTAGAATTCATCTCATAAGAGACACAGATGAAGGACTTGAGGAGGTCTTGCCTGAAGCGGAGAAAACTTGGAGAATTATAGAATTTCACAGAATTATTATTCAGAAGGATCTTTTTAAGAAATTAAGAGATTATTCAGAAGACACAGAATCTAGTTAAAGCCAAATCTCATTCTTCTAATATCCTAATCGACAACATGTTTTCTATCAGATTGCCAACAAACCTGAATATTAAATAAATAAATCAGTTATTACAAAGACTCAGAAGAAAAGAAAACATAGATACCTACTACTTTATATAATTCTTGATGGTCTAGCATGGTCAATGAGATCTATTTTATCCTAGCATAAATATTAAAAATGTGGAAGTTGTTCTAAGATATTTGTTACATGATTCTTTGTTCTTCCCTGTATTTATTTTCAAAATTTAAAAGAGGGAAAGAAAATTTCTTACAATCAGGTAAGAACATGCATGTATAATAGTTGGGGTATTATATGAGAGATGGTATTTACGGTTAAGGGTAAAGCTATACACATATGAAAGGAAAGAAAAAAGAAATAGAAAGAGTCCCTTTCGAAGGTGCAACCACCCACGCTGTGTGACTGACTGGCATGCTGTGAGACTCAACAGATGTAACTTCAAACTTTCTGGCGTTTGCATTTCTATCCAGGCTCCCCTGTTGTCTGGTCATTGTGCTGGGGCTTTGTCCACATCTCAACAAACAAAAGACAAAGTCTATTGAAATAGAGCAGGACTAAATGGTTCTAGTATACCTCAGTTGACCAGTGATACCACCCCCAATTCACTTCTTACCAAAAGTTTAGGAAGCAACTCTGATCTGTTGGGTGACCGGAGACGCAAATGAACAGAAGCTTTGCTGTATGTGTAAAACTCGCTCCTGTAATTATTAAGTCAAGAAACAGACTATACACTCTGATATGGCGTATAGCAAAGTTTTTTATTCCAAGTTCAGGTTTTATACTCTTTTAGTCACTACACACTTAATCCCTTAATGATTAGTTTCCTCATTGTCTTACTTTCTTTTTTATATATCAATACAATCACTTTTGTAGTAAATCTCTCTTTTTTTCTAGGCAATGACTAATTTCCGAGCAGGGCACAAAGACGGAAGTAGCCACAGGGGAATTGAATATCTTCAAGCATTCACTCAGTTTACCCAGTATGAAGTAATGACTGTGTCCTTCCTTCAGGGCAGAATATGTATAGACCTCTGAC
>CAUYPK010097249.1:0-13361 GCA_963574355.1 Loris lydekkerianus | reverse complement strand
AAAATGAATTTCGGCTCTTTGCCTCTTATCATTATTTTGTATACTGTGGCTCTTTGCCAAGTTTGGATTTTGTTATGCTGCTTCTGAGGAGGGACCTCTGAGGAGCGATCTCCGAGCGCGTAGTTGAACTTGTTCGCCACTCCTGCATATAGTTTAGGTTTAACTCTGGTGTTATATTTCTTATGGGTTTGGATAAATGTCTTATACATCCCCACCCCCACCAATTTCTAGCCAACACTGATCTGTTGCCATTGTTATCCTTTTCATGTCACATGGTTAGAATAACACAATACGTAGCTTTTTCCGATTCATTACTTCCATTTTGTGATAGGCATTTATGTTTACTCCCTGTATGTACATGACTTGATATCTCATTTCTTCTTAGTGGTGAATATAATCCATTGTTTAAACTTAACATAGTTTATCCATAAACCCACTCAATGACAATCATGGTTGTTCCCAAGTCTTGCCAGTGGGAACGAATAAAGCTGCTATAAAAATCCATTTTCATTTTTTGTACGTGCTGAAATGCCGTTGGATAGATACCAAGGAGTATTATTCTTAGGTTATATGGTAGAAGATGATTACTTTTGAAAAAGAAGTTGCCAAACTGTCTTACAAAGTCAATGTAACATTTTGTATCCTGCCCCCTGAAAGTAATGAGGCTTCCAAGGGTTTGCCTACACCCTTGCTGGTATCTGGTGTCCTCAGTGTTCTAAATTTGGCCTTTCTGATGGGTGTCCAGGGGATCTAAATGTGATTTTAATTTTGGAATTTCCTAATAGCATATGATGTGGAGTGTCTTCCCACGTGCTATTTGCCATGTGCTTATCTTCTTTAGTGAGGTGTTTGTTAAGGTTAAAGACCATTTTTTTTTATTTAGGATGTTTCCTTTTATTGTTGAGTCTACTCTAAAGAGTTTTTTTTTTCACGCATACTTTCAGCTTGTGTCTGCTCTTTTCACACCCTGGACATAGTCCTTTATAGACAGAAGGTTTTTATTTTAATAAAATACATAGGATCAATTTTTTTTCATAGATTGTGCCCCTGATGTTATATCCAAAAAGTAATCCCTATATTTAGGGACATTTAGAGTTTTACATTTAGGTTAATTTTTGTGAAGTAAAAAAGCCTTTGTCTTGATTCATTTTTCACGTACTCTGTGCATTCATGCCAACACCATTTGTTGAATTATGGTCCTTTCCAGCGGAAAGAGTACAAGCTAGTGAAATAGAAATCTCAGAGTTAATGATTCTTTCTTATTATTTATGAACCACCCAGCTTTGGATAAATTACCGTATATACTCGAGTATAAGCCTAGTTTTTTCCGGCACAAAATTTGTGCCGAGAAACTCGGCTTATACTCGAGTATATATGGTATCTACCTGTGTTGAGCCTTAGTTTCCTCACCTGCAATATAGGGCTAATGGACCTTCTCTTATCTATGTCAAAAATTTACTAGAATGATTCAAAAAATAGTGCGAATATCCAAGTGTCTTATATAGGACATTGTTTCGTGTTAATACAGTAACACAGTATGTAGCCTTTTCAGATTCATTACTTTCCTTTTACATTTCATATAGGTATGAAACTATAAGAAACTGTAAGAAATGGTTCTGATAGGTATGGAACTATATAAATAGTAAGCTGACTCGTGTGTGTAAGTCATAATTTTGTTTGCCAAAGTGGTGAAATGATAGTATTTGATAAATAATTTAATAATTTGTCTTTCTTTAAAATGGGAATACAAATATACTTTTCATTGAATGTTAATTCAGTGTTAATGTTTTCATAGAATATGCTCTTTTTGTAGAGAAGCAAATTGAATAAACAAATTCCTATTTGGAAAGAACTGAATATATTTGGGTAAATAGGGTTATTTCACTCTACTGTAATCTGAATGACTGGCTCTTTAGGACCATGTTTTCATAAATATATTCTCCAAGAAAATCTGATAAAATTAGATTGCCCAATTATCAAAGGACAACTTTATTGCATATTAATTAGGTACATATTGGGGTTGTAGAATGAATATTTGAAATGCTTTTATACAATCAATTATGAGCATATACACATGTTTCAATAATTATGACTTCCATAGTCAGTGATTTTAAGATTAAATCATTTTGAGAAGTATAGATGCAGTTTCCTCTGTTCCCACTGCTTATTCTTTCTTACTTAAATACTGAAAAAATGATCCTTTAATGGTTTATGTAAACAGTTTGCCTCTAACTTTAGAAAGCTTCATTAGATTAGCAAAAGACTGAGAAGCAGCCCCGTATGATATTCTATGTGTTTAAACTTCTCTATATGCTTCAAATCACCTACTAAATTTTGTTTGGAATCATCAGTGAGGCATCAAAGTAATGTAAAGCTACTCCCCAAGTGTTATCATCTTACAGTAGACAGCACCTGTGCAGAAACTAGATGATGAACCAAACGTAAAAAGCAGTCAGAGAGAAGACTGACTAAATTAAAAACTCATTAACTTTATGGTGCTGCTTACTTAAGTAATAGCAACATTTCTGAAATAGCATAAAGAAGTAGATGTAACCAGTGAATCATAAGAAAGAATATAATGTATTCATTTAAATGAAGTATTTTAGTATGCATTTTAAATCTCAACTTTTGCTTATATCCACAATACATACAGGTAGGTGTAAGAAAATAGTAGTTCAATGAACCTGAAACAATAAAAGAAACAAAAAATATTAGTCAAGTAATGAACTAGATGGTCCTTTGCAAGTGTTGTTGGCAATAGCAATAGCATATAGAAAAGCCTAGGGGCAAGAGAAATTGTAGATGTGTGTCAGAAACTATATAATTTTTTTCTTTTTTATTTCAGATGAGTATCAGGGTACAAATGATTAGGTTAAATGTTCCCATTTGTTAGGTGAAGTTCACATTGTAGTTAAGCCCTTCACCCAGGGGTGGAACTATAGAAAATCTAGTAGAAGTCGGACATAGTGTAAAATTGTTCAAAGATATGATTGAAATAATTGACCCGGGGCAAGATAACATTCCGGCTAAGATCACAGGTAAATAACTAAGACTAATAAAACATTTCATTATGTAAAAAGGGTTTTGTTTTTCAAATGGTTGCTCAGTGATGATGGCTAAAAAATTTCTAACTTCCTTTTCTAGTTATTTGATGATAGATTAATATTAAACGTATGAGTCATAAATTAATTTCTTCTCAGCTGTCCATGCCACATAAAAGGGCAGTGTCCCAGTTTGGCTCCAGATCTATGCTCTATTTGCTAACTTATTGCAACTACCTGAATTGAAGGCCCAAATCTAGGAGGATATGGAAAAACCATAGACCAAGTAACTACAAATAGAGATGTTCCAAGTGTGCCATATGTTGTCAGTGTTTTATGATGCCTCCATCTCCTCCAACTGATCATGTAGTATTTTGAATGTAGGAACCATGGATTGTCATTATTCTAAGCAACTCTGTATTTAGCACAATTCCTGAAAACAATAGGTGATCAGTAAATACTTGTTGAAGAAGTGACAGTTTTTAAATTCAAAGAATTTTTATGAGTAAATCCTAACAGCAAATTTGCCCATGCAGGAAAAGTGTTGCTAAAGACACTTTTGTATAACATATTTTAGAAAGTCGAAGCCCATTTCATCGTGAACTGAACTGTTATATCAAGGAATGTATGCAATATCAGTTATTTTAATGTCCATATTAGTTTAAACTAGCTCTTTACCATCTGTTCCAACTCTTAACTATGAATGCAAAAGAACACAATTCCCTATTACATTTGTAAAATGTAATATATAAATGATTTAAATACAGTTAATACACTCACGAAATAAGGCTGCATGCAGCTGGTATGGGGCTCCCTTATGTTACGAACAGAAACAAAAGAGAGCTTGCTTATTATCTCTGATACAGAGAGATTCGTGCTGTATGATGTTTTTTTCAACGCCAATGGAAGGTCAAATCTTCACAACACAAAATTGATTTTTCTCAGTAATGAACTTCCTTTATGTAAACTAAAATTCCTCCCACCTCTGTTTTGTTTAACCATCTGTTCATAAGTATAGTTTAAATTCTTAAAAATTTATTAAATTCTATGAATTTCTCAATAAATGAACATTTGTGTCTCCTATGAAATTTTTACTGTGTTATATGTATCTTTATTGATTTTACAGTGGATTCTTTGCATTAAGTTATAAAGGCCCATCTAAAGAATTGTTTACAGGGTCCAATTAAAGTATAGTCATCTATATAACCATTGGCAAGAAGACATTTAAAAATTAATAAACATGCTTTATTTGGCCTTCCAATATTTGGAATTCATTGTAAAAATAATTTAAAAGAAATATAATGTACACTGTTGTGCTGTTTATCAAATCTATATCCTTATAAACATTTGAATGGTTTTAAAACCTACAATTTTATATTTATATCTAAAAAATGAAGCAGAATACATATGTATATTTTAAGGAGAATAGGAAATAAGAATTGACAAGAAAAATGTGCCAACATTTTAAAATTCTTGCACTGTGTTGATAACACGTTTCCCTCGCTCCCTGAATAAAATAAGATAATTGTTACTGGAATATAATTGAGAAAGTAGGCTATTTCTGCCATGACCTGTTATACTAGTGACATTTAATGTTAACTTTTTTTTAATGACAAGAGAGAAAGTTAACAGTTTTTTGTAAATTAGATTAGTACCTTTTAAACTTTATATTTATGAAATATATTTCCCAGGAAAAAATAGTAAGCTATTTTTCACTTATTCCTGAAATAAAAGTAGATATTTAGATTATCTTTCAAATGCGATTGTTTATAATTGCAGATAAAGCCTGCACATACACATACACACACCCTGCCCTGTCATTATGTAAAAATACTGTAAGACAATTTGAGGTGATTCAGTAACAAGTTATGGAAATTCAACCAGAAGAACTGTTAAATTTTAAGCTGAAACAATTTACCTACCTACTAAAATACTGGTCAAATTTAGTTTTAATGCTAGGTTTTATAGTCATAACCTTATAAAGTTGATCCATCGAATCATTATATATAACCTCAAACAAAATAGAACAAAGTTTGACTAGTCTCATGCTCTCACTTCGTCCAGGAGATTGAAGTGTTTAGAGACTAAGGGTTTCATACAAACTCAGCTGTTCTACCACTCAGTATATTTTTTTCAGTTTATCAAAAAGATATTTGTACTCCTATGTTTACTGTAATATTGTTATAGTAGCCAAGATATAGGCTCACCCCAAACATCACCAATGGATGAAAGGATAAAGAAAATGTAGTACATGCATGTGATAGAATATTATTCAATCACAAAAAAATGAGGTTCTGTAATTTTCAATAACATGTATGGAAATAGAAGACATTATTTTAAATGAAATAAGCAAGAAATAAATGGGAGCTAAAAAAAAAAAAAAAAAAAAAAAAAAAAAAGGATCTCATAGAAATAGAATATAGAATGATGCTTACCAGAGGCTGGGAAGGATAGTTGTTGAGAGGGAAGATAAAAGGGCTTGGTTAATGAGTACAAAAATACAGTTACTAGGAATCTAGCATTTGGTAGCACAATTGGGCAACTATAATTAATAATAATTTATTTACATTCAAAGTCTCTAGAAGTGTGGAATTGATTGGAATATTCCAAACACAAAGAAATAATAAATCCCTGAGGTGATGTGATGGATGACCCAGTTACTCTTACTTGATCACTACTTATCATATGCTTGTATCAAAATTGCACATATGCCCATAAATGTATATAGTTATATGTATATATACACATGTATGTGCATGTATATAAACTATTATATATCCACAGTTATTTTAAAGGTAAGGTCAAATTTAAGTTGAAGTATTCACACATCCTAAAAATATTCTAATATTAAGTTATTAATAATATTAATATTATTCTAATATTAAATATTCTAATATTAAGAATATTAAATATTCTAATAATAAGTGTTCACATAATATCTTTTATAAAAAGAGAATAAAAGAAGGCCTTCCTGGAATTAAAAGTTCTGTGAAGTCCTTACAAATTACCTATTGCTCCCACTTTGCTCAGTCTGACAGGAAGCTTTGATAATCATTCGATGTGAATAGATCATACTTCTTTATGATTTTCTTTTCATTCTCGAAATATGGTGTTCCAGAGTTGTGATGAGTTAATTGAGTTCATATGAGAACAGTTAATATAGTGGCTAGCATACGTGTGTACCCACCAGATAACTGTTTCCTTATATAAAACATATTGTTTTATGTTTTTTTTTGTTTGTTTGTTTTTGTTTTTTTTTGAGACAGAGTCTCACTTGTTCACCCTCAGTGACCAAGTGCCATGGCGTCATACCTCACAGCAACCTCAAACTCTTGGGCTCAAGCGATTCTCTTGCCTCAGCCGCCCAAGCAGTTGGGACTACCAGTGCCTGCCACAATGCCGGACTATTTTTTTAGAGACTGGGTCTCGCTCTTGCTCCTCTGGTCTCGAACCTGTGAGCTCAGGCAATCCACCCATCTCAGCTTCTCATGTGCTGGGATAGCAGGCATGAGCCAAGGCGCCCAGCCTTATCACTGTCCTTTTGAATATAATATTTTTAAATTAAACCATAGCTGTTTACATTAATGCAATCATGGGGTACAATGTGCTGGTTTTATATAAAATTTGAAATGTTTTCATCTAACTGGTTAACATAGCCTTCACGGCATTTTCTTAGTTATTGTGTTAAGATATTTATATTCTACACCTAGTAAATTTCACATGTACCCTTGTAAGATGCACCATAGGTGTGGTCCCACCAATTACTCTCCCTCCACCCTCCCCTCCCCTTCTTCTCCCCTTTTCCCCTTCTTCTTGGGTTTCATAGTAAGACTGAGTACATTGGATAATTTTTCTTTCATTCTTGAGACACTTTGCAAAGAGGAATATGTTCCAGCTCCATCCATGTGAACATGTAAGAGGTAAAGTCTCCACATTTCTTTAAGGCTGCATAATATTCCATGGTGTACATATACCACAATTTATTGATCCATTCATGGGTCAGTGGGCACTTGGGCTTCTTCCATGAATTAGCAATTATGAATTGGGCTGCAGTAAACATTCTAGTACATATATCTTTGTTATAATGTGATTTTTGGTCTTCTGAATTTATACCTAGTAGAGGAATTGTAGGATCAAATGACAGGTCTATTTTTAGATCTCCAAGTGTTCTCCAAACATCTTTCCAAAAGGAAGGTATTACTTTGCATTCCCAACAGCAGTGTAGAAGTGTTCCCTTTTCTCCACATCCCTGCCAACATCTCTGGTTTTGGGATTTTGTAATGTGAGCTAATCTTACTGGAGTTAAATGATATCTCAAAGTAGTTTTAATTTGCATTTCTCTGATGATTAAGGATGGTGAGCATTTCTTCACGTGTCTGTAGGTGGTGTGCCTGTCTTCTTCAGAGAAGTTCTCTTCAAGCCCTTGCCCAGCCTGCAATGGGATCACTTGTTCTCTTCTTGAGAGAATACGTTTGAGTTTTCTGTGGATTATAGTTATTAAACCTTTGTCAGAGACATAACCTGCAAATATCTTCTCCCATTCTGAGGACTGTCTGCTTGTTTTACTTACTGTGTTCTTGGCTGTGCAGAAGCTTTTTAGTTTGATCAGGTCCAAGTAGTGTATTTTTGATGTTGTTTCAATTGCCCAGGGGGTCCTCCCTCCTCTTAAAATATTCTCCCAGGGTGAGTTCTTCGAGAATTTTCCCTGTACTTTGTTCTACTATTTTTAGTTTCATGTCTTAAATTTAAATCTTTAATCCAGTGAGAGTCTATCTTAGTTAATGGTGAAAGGTTTGGGTCCAGTTTCGGTCTTCTACAGGTCGCCAGCCAGTTCACCCAGCACCATTTGTTAAATAGGGAATGTTTTCCCCATTGACTGTTCTTAATTGGTTTGTCAAAGATCAAATAACCATAAGTAGCAGGGTTCATCTCTTGGTTCTCTATTCCGTTCCAGACATCTACCTCTCTGTTTTTGTGCCAGTACCATGCTGTTTTGATCACTATCTATTTATAATATAGTTTGAGATCTGGTAGCGTAATTCCTCCTGCTTTGTTTTTATTTCTAAGTAATGTCTTGTCTATTCAAGTTTTTTTCTGATTACATATAAAATGAAATATTTTTAATATTAAATGCTGGTATAGCTGAGCAACATCTAGTATAGCTGAGAAACATGTTTGAAGTAGATTCAGGATAATATTATACTGACAATTGGTAAACTTTAGAAATCTGACTTTACCAAGGAAAAGGCTCCTTGTATTATTGGAAAATTTTAGAGAAAGGATGGCCAAGATTATACAGTATATTAGTATATATAATCAAGGCTTTCTTACAGTCTATTTAGATAATCAAGGCTTTCTTTTCTTTTCTTTTTTTTTTTTTTTTAGAGACAGAGTTTCACTTTATTGCCCATGGTAGAGTGCCGTGGCATCACACAGCTCACAGCAACCTCCAACTCCTGGGCTTGGGCGAATCCCTTGCCTCAGCCTCCCGAGTAGCTAGGACTACAAGTGCCCACCGCAATGCCCAGCTATAATCAAGCCTTTCAAGAGTAGAAATCTTTTTGGAGATGTAGAACGTAATTTTTTTTTTTTTTTTAATAAAACATGGTTTAAGTTTCATAGTTTGTAATAATTTTCACTACTTTTTTTTTTTCCCAAAATCTTCTCTTCTTGTGAAATAAATTTAACATAACTGCTAAAATACTTTAGGTAGCTAATGACAGATTGCTCACCTTTAAAGGGAAAATATTCCATTCAGAATTTTTCTATGTTTTGCTGTTGGTAGTGATTTTTCTTTAAATTCTGTTTTTCTTTTGTATTGACAATGAACAAGGATAGTTTATTATATGCTAACTTTTAATTTGAAGCTCTTCTAATATTATCAAATTAAAAATAACACCCTTAAAGTATTATTTTAAAAATAGAAATTCTCATGTATTTTTGCACACTGAAGCACACAAAGTGAGAGGAGAGAGAGAAAAATCTAGTGATTTTATTTATTATTATTATTTTGTGTTTTTTAACAAGTCCTGCTAAAGCAATATGTTTTGATTTTCCTAGTGATGCCATCATTCTTTTAGCAAGGGAAATAGCAGCAATTTCTGATAGCTTCATTACTAACCATAACCCTTAGAGTTTAAAATCTATGACCACAGGTCTCTCTTGCTGAAGAAATTAATATGCTATTTTCTTTCTCTTTAAAACTAAGATGACATTTTAGCTAAACTCTATTGAAAATAACTTCCCACATGAAAAAGTCTCCAGCTTATACATTCTTTTCATCATGACTTTAAAGCAAATAGACAGCAATACGCCAGAAATAGAATTACCCTTCCACCTAGATTGTGATGCAGCTTAGCTAAATAAATCCATTCACAAGGAGCATTAAGCATTTACATTGAACTGATGAAAAACATCTATTAATTTTAAGTTATTATTTAAATGTTGGGTTTATATGCATTTCTCTGATAGATGAATAGGATTGTATATAAATTTGCAGGTTGACTTTCATTAATCCCCCATGTTATATGCTTTTGAAATGCAAGTAATGACAGTTAATTCATGAAAAATAATATGTTTGAATTGAGCAAGAGAGCACTATTGTAATTTAAGTAATAGACTAGTTACTAATACTATAAAAATGAAACTATGATATATTAAATTCAATAATTCAAAGGGAATAATTACAAACTGAAACTTCCTTTGAATTAATAATCCTTCCACAGCTAATGTTTATTATATATAATTTTTTTGTTACTTCTAAATCCCTGATTTCTAAAACTAGATGACTGTCATTATCACTTAAGCTGACTGAAATAGGGACATCCTAGATCATTTTCTCTACCTGAGATTTCAACTCAATTAGTCTGAAAGGGGATCCACAAATCTGGACTTTAAAATTACTCTCCAGGGTTTTCTTGTGAAGCTGATGGGGCACATACCAGAAGTTTGATATTAGAAACCACTGTTCTACCAAGTGGAGGTGAAGTTGCTAATAGGCCTTCTGACAAGACAGAAGAAGGAGTGCTAATACTGTAGAATTTTTATAAGGTTTTATGATTTATATATGATGCCTCAGGGGTCATACCAGCATTTCACAACTACATACATAGATAAATTTGCCTCCTCGCCAAGCTCTCCTTTTTAAAATGGTTAAAGAGAAGTTGACAATGATGGGCATAACTTTAAAAATTTTTAAGAGATCAAACTCTCCTTCTGTCTTGTGGTCACTTGCTACATCAGATTATATTCCATAGCCCTTTGAAAATATCAGAACTCGGTAGAGGGGATGAGACTGCCTGCAGTTCCCCAGCTATCATCTCAGACATACTCCGAATTTAAAAATAACAAAAGTGAGATTAGATTAAAGATGGCAGCCGAGTAACAGCTTCCCTGTAACTCGGCACGTAGAGTCTGGGGAGACAAGACTCCAAGCATCTCTGGCTGGTGGGATCTGCCTATGATCATCCCTTTGAGGATACAGGGAGCCAGCAAGGGACTTCTGAACCCCAGGAGGAGGACAAAAGCACTGGAAAACTGGCAAGTGGCTGCGTGTGTTCGATCAACCTAATCACACCAGAAACCGTGAGTACAAGCAGCAGTGAGACTGCAAACTGGAAAGCCCTTACCTGTAAACTGTTTTGATGTTCTTGGATTTGGTACTCAGTTGAGCTGCCTTGGGGAGAGTTTGAGCAGGAATGTGGAGAATGGTGGGCATTGTCTGGAGCCCAACAAAGAGCCACTGAGCTGGACAAAGTAAGCCATAGTGAAAGAACTGCTCCGGCAAGCTTCGCCCTCAGGGTCCCAGAGCAAGGATCTGGCAGGACAAAGTAGCCTAGTGACAGAGCAGCCTAAAAGCGGGGAGTGAGCTGCCTTACAGCCCTAATCCTTAGGGGCAGAGTGAGACTCTTTTGGCACACTGGAGCCTTGGGCAGTTGCCCTGGGTAGAGTGCCGTGAGGTCACAACTCATAGCAACCTTAAACTCCTGGGCTTGGCGCCGCCCAGACCTCGATAAGAGCTGTACGGCGACCCCGACCCGTGACCCGCACCCACCGGGCCTTCACATTCCCTGACTAGGAACTGCGGGAGCCACGCAACCCTGAGTGCTCCCTCCTGTGTCCTCCCAGCTCCACACTAGCCCGTTCATCTGGCTGCGTGCCCTCTGGAGCCCTCTCTGCCTCTGCACAGAGCCCTTCTCCTGGCCAGAGACTGCTGAAGCCTTGGCTCTCTGTGCCAAAGTCACTGGGCGCCAGGCACTCCCTGAACCGTGCACACAACCCTCAGCCCTGTTGCTGGATCCAGGCGTGTCACAGACCAGAGCTGCTTCCACAACCAGAACTCCCTAGCTGGAGCAGCCACAGAGGAACTACACAGGGTCATTACCTACAAAGATCCAGCAACAATAGAGTGATCATGCTGGGGTCTAATCTTGGAGAGACACCTCCCCAACTCTGAGGACAGCAAGAGGTAACAGTGAAAACAAATCACGAGGCTAAATCAACAGAAAAAATCTAGCAATATGAATAATCAGAGTAGATCAACTCCCCCAAGGATCAATGGGGCAGAAACAGCACAAGACCCCATGCACAAACAAATAGCTTAGATGTCAGAAATTGAATTCAGGATCTGGGTAGCAAATAAGATCGAATTAGAATTCCAAAGTTATCTCAAGAATTCAACAGATTCAAAGAGCAAATGACCTAAGATTTTGACACATTGAGACAAGAAGTTGCATTCCTCAAAGATCTTAGAAACACAGTAGAATCCCTCAGTAACAGAATGGAGCAAGCAGAAGAAAGGATTTCTGATTGAAGACAAAGCTTTTGAATGCTCCCAAACCCTCAAAGAAGAAGAGAAATGGAGAGCAAAAACAGACCACTCTCTCAGAGAGCTCTGGGATAATTCGAAGAAAACCAATATTCGTCTTATAGGGATCCTCGAAAGTGACGAAGTGGCTTCACAAGGCACAGAGTCTCTTCTCCATGAGATTATGAAGGAGAATTTTCCAGATATGCCAAGAGATTCCGAAATTCAGATAGCAGACAGTTTCAGAACTCCAGCACGACTCATCCCGAATAAGACATCCCCCAGACCCATCATAATCAATTTCACTAAAGTTAATATGAAGGAGAAAATTCTGAAAGCTGCCTGATGAAAGAAAACTATTACATACAAGGGTGAGAATATTAGAATAACTGCAAATCTCTCTGCTGAAACCTTTCAAACTAGAAGAGGATGGTCGTTGACTTTTAATCTCCTAAAAGAAAGTAACTTTCAACCCAGGATCCTGTACCCAGCTAAACTGAGCTTCATTTATGATGGAGAAATTAAATACTTCAACAACATTCACATGTTAAAAAATTTGCCACAACTAAACCAGCTCTCCAGGACATTCTTAGACCTATCCTCCATAAAGACCAACATAATGATCGACCACAAAAGTAAACCCACCCAAAAAATGTTTGACCAAAATACCAACTTCCACAGTCACAAAAGGATTAAACATGTCCACCGGACTCTCGAAAGGTTTATCAATATTCTCAATTAATGTGAATGGTTTAAATTGTCCACTAAAGAGTCACAAGTTGGCTGACTGGATACAAAAACTCAAGCCAGATATCTGCTGCATCCAGGAATCACATCTTACATTAAAGACAAATATAGACTCAAGGTGAAGGGATGGACATCTATATTCCAGACAAATGGAAAGCAGAAAAAAGCAGGCATTGCAATCCTGTTCGCAGATGCAATAGGCTTTAAACCAACGAAAATAATTAAGGATAAGGATGGACACTTTATATTTGTTAAAGGTAATACTCAATATGATGACATCTCAATTATTAATATTTATGCACCCAACCACAATGCACCTCAATTTATAAGAGAAACTTTAACAGACATGAGCAACTCGATTTCCTCCACTTCCATAGTAGTTGGAGATTTTAACACCACTTTAGCAGTCCTGCATAGATCCTCCAAAAAGAAGCTAAGCAAAGAAATTTTAGACTTAAGCTCAACCATTCAACATTTGGACTTAACAGACATCTACAGAACATTTCATCCTAACAAAACTGAATACACATTCTTTTCATCAGCCCACAGAACATACTCCAAAATTGACCACATCCTAGGTCACAAATCTAACCTCAGCAAATTTAAAAAAATAGAAATTATTCCATGCATCTTCTCAGACCATCATGGAATAAAAGTTGAACTCAATAACAACAGGAACCTGCATACCCATGCAAAAACATGGAAGCTAAACAACCTTATGCTGAAGGATACATGGGTCATAGACGAGATTAAGAAGGAAATCACCA
>CAUYPK010097242.1:0-25168 GCA_963574355.1 Loris lydekkerianus | reverse complement strand
TTAAAAAATAAAATTCTTTATAAAATCCTACTCTTTGCTAGAATGTTGCTACTCAAAAGAATATTGGCTCAATCTTGAGACTTTCCTTAAAAACAAGAAGTAATTTTTATTAAAAATATATCCCAATTATAACCTAAGAATTTGGAGAAAGGGGAATGGGAGGGTTGGGGAGGGGGGAGGACGGATGGAGGGAGGGTAATTAGTGGGACCACACCTATGGTGCATTTTATAAGGGTACATGTTTAATTTACTAAGAGTAGAATATAAATGTCTTAATACAATAACTAATAGAATGCGGTGAAGGCTATGTTAACCAGTTTCATGAAAGTCTTTCAAATTGTATATTAAACCAGAACATTGTACCCTATAATTGCATTAATGTACATAACTATGATTTAATAAAAGTAAATGAATACATAAATGGAAATTAATACACATATCAAAGCATACATAATCATAGAAACACACAGGTAAAAACATATTCAGACATGGAGGGATAGAACTGGAAGAATGTCCACCATATGTGCTTCTGAACATCAAGATTATGGATAATTTCAAATTTTATGTTTTTGCAAATTCCTATTTGTAATTGTACAGTGAAATATTTTACTTTATGCTTTAAGAAAAAAATAACAATTTTCTTATTCTGTTGGATTTTTATATAGTTAAAAGATAATCCCAAGATTACCTATTATCTTCACTTGTTTATCTCTTTATATTTCATACTTAATTTCTGTAAAGTGTTTAATATTATCTTAAGTTGCTGATCTAATAGTTAATATTTCCAATGTCCTTATCATTCAGAATTTATAACTTTATTTCAGCATAAAAGTAGGTTAAATTTTCATATCTCCAAAAACTTCCAGTGGATTATACAAATATTTTTTAGACTCTGTATTATTTTAGAAGCATTTACTTTTTATTTTTGACATACTGTGAATCAGAGTAAATAAATGCACAATAAAAAAGTCATATGAAAACAAAGTTTTTAATTGCAAAAAGCCAGCTTGGATGCCACTTTTTCATAGCTCTTATCTTGCTCCTCTAAGGTAATATTCGACATATAGTATTTATTTACTCATCACATGTCTAATGAAAGGCTACTATGTACCATCCACTGTTGAAGTGGTATAGATTAGCTATGAACAAACAAATATGGAGTGTAATTCTTATGGAGGAAAAGACAATAAACAAATAAATAAATAAGGTATAATGCGAAATCCATTGGATAGTCATAAATAAACTCTAACAAAAAATGCAACACAAAAAGGAATATAAAATAAGAGGAGTGAAATGTTAGATTGTATGGGAAGGTTTCACCCCTCACACTGAGGGGTGACTTTTGTCATCTAAAGGAACTGTAGGAGTTAAGAGAATATCTAGAAGCAGAGGTTTCTGCACAATAAATGTGAAGGCCTTGAAGCAGGATTACAAGTTCAAAGAGTATACAATTCAAAGAGTATACATTATTTATGCTCCTCCAGTACTTATTATTATTATTATTTTTTTTTTTTTTGACACAGAGTCTCAAGCTATTGCCCTTGGTAGAGTGCTGTGGCATCATAGCTTATAGCAATCTCCAACTCGGGCTCAAGAGAACCTCTTGCCTCAGTTTTACTATTTTTAGTAGAGATGGGGTCTCACTTTTGCTCAGGCTGGTTTTGAACTAGAGAGCTCAAGCAATCCACCTGCCTCAGCCTCCCAGAGTGCTAGGATTGCAGCCATGAGATACTATACCCAGCCTCCTCCCGTATTTTTATACATAGTTAATTAATACAATTTATTAATATTAGACATGTACTCTTGAATAGCTCTAATATAGAAATTGTTGGCTCTCTGCCACACTACTCTCCCATCTGATTTGTCCTCCCTGAACCCCTCTCCCTTGTCCCCTAGCAAAATAATATTAGAATATTTAATTGATTGTGTTACCTGGTTGTTAGCACCTATCTCCAGATTAAAGAAGTTTTTAGTTATTGTTTTTTTAAATATACATTTTGGCCCACCCTTTTTTTCCTTCAGCACATGTGTTTAGTCTGTTGAGTGTCCTATGATTTCTGTAGGGTTTCTTCGTTCTTTCTAATTCTTTTGTCTTTTTGTTCCTTTGATTAATAATTTTAAATGTTCCATTTTCCAGAGCATTGATTATTTCTTCCACTGGGCAAAACTTGCTGTTGACTACTTCTATCGGATTTTTCAGTTCAGTCAATGCATTCTTAATGCAATATAGAATTTATAACTGGTTATTTTTTATGGTTTCTATTTCTTTTTCCATCTTCTCACTTTTTTGCATATCATTTTCTAGAATTCATTAATTTTTCTAACCGTATATTTTTGTGGTTAATTAACCTTCTTTGAGTATTATTATGAATTCTTTGTCAGTCATTTTATAGATCTCCATTTCTTTGTGATCCATCATACCCCAATTCTTTGTAAAACTTGTGTTTTCACATCATTGTCTGCACATTTAAGGAAGTTTTCTTATTTGGCTTTTACAGTTTTCTTTGGCTGGGATATAAGTTCTCCCTGGAAGGGTCATCTGGTGATGACCCTGGGCAAGTGAAGCTTGTTGTGAGTTCTCTATTATGTAGACCACTGCCTTTGCTTTGGTGCTGGATGGGGCTGCTGGCTGAATTTTGCTGACTGTTGAGACCTCCAATCAGTAGATAGAGTCCCCTTCTATTGGGTAGAGCTGCTGGCTTATAATTAGATAACTTCTAATTAGGTTGATCACAAGATGTATTGTTTTCTGGTCAGGCAGTTTATTATTTGGGATCTACATCTGGACAAGGCTGCAAATGGGGGTCTAAAGTTAGGCTCAGTTGCTATTTGTGACATGAAGGGCAGGAGGCAATGCTCCTTAGAGATGTGAAATTGAGTATTGCTTTCTGGGAAGAACCAAATCTGGACTGTTAACACTTTCTCCATTATTAGCAATAAGGCCATTTTCCTTTCTTATCATTCGTATGTTCACTACACTCGTGCTTTTATTTACTTCAAGAACCTTTACTTTGGATTCACAATCTGGCTAACTCTTTGGCACAAGAAGTATGTATATTAATCTATCTTGTCTTTGGACATACCTCCTCACTAAGCCTGACCATTTGTTATTTTTGATTTAAAGTGAGAGTCATACAAAGTGAGAGTCATTCTTTTACTGGTCCATTTAGAGACTATTATAGGCCTTTTAACTGGCATACTTTCCATATTGGTGTGTCTTGGAGAATAGAGAGGCCAACAAATGGATTGAGATGTGCTATGGCCAGTTGATGGAGCAGGCAGAGTACACACTGTTTACTGATTAAGTTTATTGTCTAATATGGTCGTGGTTCATGGAGTCCCTCCAATAATTACAATAGCAACATCAAAAATCACTGGCCACAGGTCTTCAGAACAGATATAAAAATTAAAAAAGGAACTTTGAAATATTCTGAGAATCACCAAAATGTGAAAAGAAACATGAAGTGAGCATGGGATGTTAGAAAAGTGGCACCAAGAGATTTATTCAAAGTGGGGTTGCTACAAACCTTCAATTTATAAAACAAACAAAAAAGTGCAATGTCTATGAAGCACAAAAAAGTGAAGTGCAACAAAACAGTGTATTCTTATATATGTTCTAAAATTTTTTTAATCTTCATCTATATTTGTTGGCCATAAAGAAAACCTAAGGAACTCATTATCATCATGGTCTTCAAGTACTGAGGTCCCTAGTCACTCACCTCCTTTTTTGTTACCTTTTAGTCTTTCTTTGCTTATACATGTATTATGTCCAGAATTCTTTGTTAGTTGTATAAAAGAAGACTAACAAGAAATGAGGACATCCTATCTTGGTAATATTAGAAGTCCTGACATCCTTCTTTATTTTTATTTTGTTATAATTTTTATTTCAAAATATTAGGGAGTACAAGTATCCTTGTTGCATGGATCAATTGTATAATGCTGAAGTTAAGGCTTTTAGTGTGCCCATCACCAGAGTAGTGTATATTGGATCCATTAGGTAAGTTTTTATACCTCATTCCTCCCACTTCCTCTTCTTCTTAGTTTCCAAAGGCCTTTATTTCAGTTCATTATCATGTGTACCCATCGTTCAGTTCCCACTTATTTGTGAAAACCTGTAGTATTTGTTTTTTCATTCTTGAGATAGCATATTTCACTTAGGGCAATGTTCTCCAGTTGCATCCAAGGTGCTGAAAATGACATTATTTCATTCCTTTGTATAGCTGAGTAGTACTCTCTGGTATGTTTGTGTGTGTGTATATGTATCTAATGTATATATCTGATTTTCCTCATCTACTTTTCAATTGATGGGTACTTAGGTTAATTCCATGTCTTCACAATTGTGATTTGGCCTGCTATGAACATTTGAGTATAGGTATCTCTTTAATATAATGACTTCCTTTCCTTTGGGTAGTGAGATTGCTGGATTTAACAATTTTACTTTTAGCTCTTTGAGAAATCTCCATTGGTGTTTTCACAGAGACTTTACTAACTTACAGTTCTATTAACAGCATATATCTATTCCCTGTTCAGCACTGTACACCAACAACTATAAAAATTTTGGAAGAAACCATAGGACAAACTGTTGTAGACATTGGCCTAGGCAAAGAGTTTATGACTATAAAACCAAAGGTCAATACGAAAATAAATGAATGAGATTTAATTAAATTAAAAAGTTTCTGCACAGCAAAGGCAATAATCAAGAGCAAATATATATCGTACAGAATGGGAGAATATAAGTGTTCCCTTTTTTCCACATCTACGCCAACATCTTTGGTCTTGGGATTTTGTGATATGGGCTAATCTTACTGGAGTTAGATGATATCTCAAAGTAGCATTGGTTTGCATTTCTCTGATGATTAAGGATGATGAACATTTTTTCATATGTCTGTAGGCTGTGTGCCTGTCTTCTTCAGAGAAGTTTCTCTTCAAGTCCCTTGCCCAGCCTGCGATGGGATCACTTGTTCTTTTCATGCTTATACATTTAAGTTCTCTGGTTATTAAACCAGGATTCTGGTTATTAAACCTTTGTCGGAGACGTAACCTGCAAATATCTTCTCCAATTCTGAGGGCTGTCTGCTTGCTTTACTTACTGTGTTCTTGGCTGTGCAGAAGCTTTTTAGTTTGATCAGGTCCCAGCAGTGCATTTTTGAAGCTGCTTCAATTGAAGCAGACAAGCAAATTCTGAGGATTTATTACTACTAGATCACCTTCCCAAAAAGGCTCAAGAGAGTCTAAATCTGTAAGCAAAAGGATCATACTTATCATTATGAAAAACATGAAAGTATCAAATTCACTAGTAAATCTATCACACAAAGAAAAAAGAGAAGTGAGTCAAAGAGCACCACTGCAGAAATCAACTACAATAATAAATAAAAATAAATAAAAATAACAAACAATAATAGAAAAATAAAGGAATAAAGAATTTTTAAAACAACAAGAAAACAATATAATGGGAACAAAGCTTCACAATCAATAATAACATCGAATGAATTAAATTCTCCACTTGAAAACTGCTGGTGGGACTGCAAACTAATGAAACCTTTTTGGAAGGAAATATGCAAAATCTCAAAGAACTCAAAGGAGACCTCCCATTTGATTCTGCAATCCCATTATTGGGCATCTACCCAGAAGAAAAAAAAATAATAATTGTATCAGAAGGATATTTGCACTAGACTGTTTATCACAGCTCAATTCACAATCACCAAATTGTGGAAACAACCTAAATGCCCACCAATCCAGGAATGGATTAACAAGCCATGATATATGTATACTATGGAATACTATTCTGCCATTAAAAGAGATGGAGACTTTACGTCTTTTGTATTAACCTGGATGGAGGTGGAACACATTCTTCTTAGTAAAGCATCACAAGAATGGAGAAGAAAGAATCTAATGTACTCAAATCTAATATGAAGACAACAGGTGACCTAATATATGGCGGGGGTAAGGGAATGAGGGACTGGGGAAAGGGCAAGTGGGAGGAGGTTGGGGGAATCATGGTGTTTGACACACCTCTTGGGGGTGAGACACAATTATAAAAAGGAATTTACCTAACAAATGCAATCAGTGTAACTTAATTTTTTGTACCCTCAATGAATCCCAAACAATAAAAAAGCTATAGAATTGCTAAATAAATTTTCAAAACACAATCCAACTATATTCTGCTTTCAAGAAACTCAGCAGTAATGACCATATAGACCAAAATAAAGGAAGAGAAATCAAAAGCAAGCAGGAGTAGCTATACTTACATCAGAGTTTAAGTCAAGAGCAGTATAAAAAGACAAACAAGGTCACTATATAATGATAAAAGTATCAATCCAGCAAGAAGATATATTTCTAAATATGCACCCAACACAGGAGCATTTAGGTTCATAAAGCAAATATTACAAGATCTAAAGAGAGATAGACTGTGATACAATAATAGAGGGGGACTTCAACTCCCCACTTGCAGCATTAGACAGATCATCTACACAGAAAATCAACATAGAAACGCTGAAGTTTAAAGTATATGTTAGACCAAATGGACCTAACAGACATCTGCAGAACATTATATCCAACAATTGTTCTTTCCTCAGCACATTGAACATTCTCCAGGATAGATCATCAGTTAGGCCACAAAATAAGTCTCAAAAAGTTTTTAAAAACAAAAATTATATCACAAATCTTGTCAGACCACAATAGAATAAAACTAGAGATAAATACCATGAGGAAATTTGGAAGCTACACAAATATATGGAAATTAAACACCAAGCTCCTGAGTGACCATTGGGTCAAGAAAGAAATCTTTATGGAAATTTAAAAAAATGTTTTGAGCCAAATGAAAATAGAAACACAATGCATCCAAATCTATGGGATACAGAAAAAGCACTGCAAAAAGGGAAGTTTAGCACAATTAATCCCTTCATCCAAAAATTAAAAAGATTACAAATTAGCAATCTAAAAACGTAGCTCAAGAAACTAGAAATGCAAGAAGAAACTAAATCCAAAATTACCATAAGAAAACAAAAGATTAGAGAACTAAAAATAGAAATAAAAATAACAATACAAAGGATCAACAAACTAAAAAGTTGGTTGAAAAGATAACTTTACAAACTGCTAGCTAGAGTAACCACGAAAAGAAATGACCCAAATAAGCAAAACCTGAAAGCAAAAAGAAGCCATTACAATTTATACAGGGAGATACTAAAGACCACCAGGATGATTATCAACGATACACTAACAAACTAGACAGTTGAGAAGAAATGGATGGTTTCTGGAAACATATGACTCATCAGACATTAGTAAGGAACAAAGAGAAAACCTGAGCAGATTAGTAACAAGTAGTGATATTCAATCAGTAATGAACTCTCTTCCTCCCACACACAAAAAACTAAAAGGACCAGATGTGCACAAAGAACTAACACCAATCATCCTGAAACCATTTCAATAAACCCAAGAGGGGGGGAATCTCCCTAACTCATGCTACCAGGCCAGCATCACCCTCGTTAAAAAGAAAATCCAGATAATTAAAATTTTTTTAAAAATCCACATTAAAAAGAAAAAATCAACATCCCTCCCTGGGGATCATAGATGCAAAAGTGTTGAACAAAATACTAGCAAAATTAAACCAGCAACACATCATAGAGATACTACACCATGATTAAGTGGGATTTTTCACCAGGGACACAAGGATAGTTCGACATACACAAATGAAAATGTTAATGACCATCTCAATAAATTAAAAAAAAAAATCATTTACCACCTTCCATGATAAAAACTCTCAGCAGGCTTCACACAGGAGGAAGATATGTCAAAATAAAAAAGACTATATCTGACAAACCCACAGCTAACATCATTCTGCATGTGAGAAAGTTGAAAGCCTTTCCTCTAAGATCTGGAACAAGACAAAGATGCCCGCTGTCCCCACTGCCATTCACCACAGTAGTAAAAGTCCTAGCCAGAGCGATCAGGCAACAGAAAGAAATAAAAGGCATCTAAAATAGAAAATGGAAAGTCATGTGCTCCCTCTATGCTGAGTATATGATCTTATATATAGGTCCCACCAAAAAATGGCTCATTTTGATAAATGAATTCTATAAAGTTGAACAATGTGCACCAGCACACAAAAATCAGTAGCATCCCTAGACATTAGTTATAATCTAGCTGAGAAAGAAATCAAGAAGGCAATGCCATTTACAATAGCTATTTAAAAACCTAGGAATAAAAATTTAATTAATGAGGCAGAAGCTCTCTACAAGGAATACTACCAAATACTTCTAAAATAAATAAGCAATGACAAAGACAAAGGAAAAACATCCCATGCTCACTGATTGAAAGAAGTAATATTAAAATGACCACACTGACCCAATCTACAGATTCAATGAAATCCTTATCAAAAGAACCACCTCTTTCTTCACAGAATAAGAAAACACAGCCCTAAAATTCTTACAGAACTATGAAAGAGCCCCCAAACCAAAACCATCCAGAGCAACTAGAATGAAACTGAAGGTATCACTGTTCCTGACTTTAAAATACATCACAAGGCTACAGTAACCAAAATAGCAAGTACTGACATAAAAATAGATATGTAGGCCAACAAAAAAGCATAGAGACCCCAGAAATAAAGCCACATATTTATAGCTAACTGATCTTCACAAGGCTGACAGGGACTTACACTGAGGAGTGGATATCCTCTTCAATAAATGGTGCTGGAAAAAGTGGATAGCCACATGCACAAGAATGAAACTGGACCCTACCTCTCACCATACAAAAAAGTCAATTCAAAACATAAGACCCAAAACTATAAAAACACCAGGAAATAACTAGGAAAAATGCTTCTGGACGTTAGTCTGGGCAAAAAAAAAGTGTTACTAAGATCTCAAAAGCAAAGACAACAAAAACAAAAAGATAAATTTGACTTAATTAAACTAAAATGCTTCTGCAGAGCAGCAGAAACAATAACAAGAGTGAAGAGACAAGCTGTTGAATAGGAGATAATATTTGCAAATGAGTCATATGATAGGGAACTAACACCTGCAATAAAGAAGGTACTCAGATAACTCAACAGACAAAACCAAATAATCCCATAAAAAGTGGGCAAAGGACATGAGGAGCTATTTCTCACAAGAACACAGATAAACAGTCCATGGGTGTATGAAGAAATGCTCAACATCACTAAGTCAACGAAAAATGCAAGTCAAAATCACATTGACCTTGTTCTCCCAGTCAAAATGGCTACTATGGATAAGGTGAAAATAATCACAGATGGAGGTGAGGATTCAGGGAAGGGGTCACTCTTGCCCACTCTTAGTGGGAATGTAAACTAGTACAGCCACAATGGAGATTTTTCAAAGAGCTAAAATCAAAATTAACATCAGATCTATCAATCCCACTACAGGGTATCTACTGAAAAAACAAGTAATCAATATATCAAAGTCATATTGACTTGCATATTTGCTGCAGCACTATAGACAACAGCAAAGATATGTACATATATAATCAACCTAAGTCTCCATCAGCTGATGAATGAGTAAAGAAAATGTGGTGTATACACCCGATGGAATACAATTTGGCCATAAAAGGAACAATGAAAACCCTGTCATTTGCAAAACCATGGTTGGAACTGGAGGTCATCATCTTAAGTGAAATGAGCCAGACAGAAGAAGACAGATGTCAGGGGCTCTCACTCACACAGGGAGCTAAAAAACGTGATTCCACGGAGGTAGAGGGAAAAGACAGGTAAGAGAGTCTGGGAAGGATGAGCGGAGGGGTGAGGAGAGGTGGGTTAAAGGGCGTAAACACATAGTCAGCTAGAAATAGTAAGTTCAGTGTTTGACAGCAAAGCAGGGTGACAGATGCTCTAAATACCCTGACCTGATCAGGACATGTCATGGCCATGTGACAAATCTTTATTTGTACCTCACTAGTTTGCACAAATAAAAAGTCAAATAAATAAAATAAACACAGATGGTAATCGTTAAATGTGGGTGTGTCCATCTCAAAGGTTTCCAAATATTGGTATTTCTCATAAAATTCTCACTAGAGAAACCCATGACTCTCAAACAATTTAGAACATTGCAGAGTCAGGCCATGCGTGCAAAATTTATACTCCAGCTCCACCAGCATTTAGGAAATAAAGAAACTAAAGAAACTTGCCTAGTGGAGGACAAGGTCGTGCCCTTTACAGTTAGGTTTAAACACATTTCTCTAATTTTATGCCATTTTGGGTAAGTAATTGCACCCTGCTCAGAAAATATTTACCGAATTTTGATCCCCTGAAAACCCAGTATAGGGTGTAAGAACCACCTCATGACAAGGTCCAGGCTCAAATCCTACAGGAGTTAGTAGCAGCATGATGGCGAGATTCTGGCACATGGAAAAGAATATTTTAAAAATAGTTTTTCCACAAAGTCCCCAACAGTACCTTGTGTTGATAGCCTAGGGGAGAGGAGCATTAATCCTGGCCCACAGGGTCCAGGGTCTGTAGCTCTGCAGCTCAGGGAAACAGAGCCACTTCCCGGCTGTTGAGTATTTACACAAACTCACGGAAGGAAAAAAAAATGTGCTGAGGTTACTGGTTTTCTTAAACATCAAATTCTCACACTTAGGGATAAAATTTATCTGTATATTTCCTTTGGTTTGAGGCCATCTCCCTGCAACTGGAATTTTCTCCCATCAGTTACTCCTGTAAGCCAAGTTTCACAACCCAGGGGCTCCCCCTCTGCTCAGTAGTGGCCGTACCTGCGTTGACCGTGAACCACCAGTTCACTCATCAATGAAGTCCAGCTCTGTGGAATTCTAAGCACACTATCCCCAAGTATGGAATTTGCTATAGAGAAGAAATGTTCATCTCTTGCCACAAAAGGCAATACAAGGGCACTAAAAAGTCACCATCCTACAGCTATGAATGATTGGGATTTTGCCAAGATTAGAACTTAAAAAACAAGGCTCTCTGTCCTGTGAGCTGGTAGTTAATGTTTTTAGACAAACACTAAGCTTTTGTTCAGACTGTTACTGAGATTCAAATTGATGCAGCAAAATAGTTTTCACATCTATAATATATACAAGGGGTTATATACACCTTTAATACACCCTCAGAGGAGACAACAGAACTGTAAGAAAAACAACAGATATGAGTTCTCACTTCATAGGATTTCCATAAAGGAAACAGAGCACATAGCAAGGCATCTGATCTTCTAAGGACTATGTGAGCTGCCTGAAGGTAGAGATCAGCTGTCTCAGAGTAGATCCTGCCATAAAGAAGGCACCATCCTCAGGGGAGCACATCTCACAGGAGCACCATCCTCATGGGAGCATCATTCTCAGCGGAGAATCACATCATGGGAGCATCATCCTCAGGGGAGCATCATCATCATGGGAGCATCACCCTCAGGGGAGCACATCTCACAGGAGCATCATTCTCAGGGGAGCATCATCCTCAGGAGATCATCATCCTCAGGGGAGCATCATCCCCAGGGGCGCATCACTCTCAGGGGAGCATAGCCCTCATGGGAGCATCACCCTCATGGGATCATCATCCTCAGGGAAGCACCACCCTCATGGGAGTATCATCCTCAGGGTAGCATTATCCTCAAGGGAGTATCACACTCAGGGGAGCACATCCTCAGGGGAGCACCACCATCATGGGAGCACCATCTTCATGGGAGTATCATCCTCAGGGGAGCATCACCCTCAGGGGAGCATATCTCATTGGAGCACCATCCTCAGGGGAGAATCATCCTCAGGGGAGCATCATCCTCACGGAAGCAGGTCTCATGGGAGCACCAACCATTTGTAGGTGAGCACGTCCACACGTGAGGGCTTCCACATGGAAGCAACACCCACATCACGTGTTGAGGTGGGGGCCTGCACCCCGGCTCCAGCTTCACCACTGCCTCTGTGACATGAGACAATCAACTGCCCCCCAGCCTTAGGTTACAACCCTGTAAGACAGACATAAGAACACCCAACCCAAAGGGAAATTTTGAGAACTAAATCCTTCAGAATATGTAGAATGCACAGCCCACTGCCAAACCGACTTAGTGCTTCATTGTTATCAATAGCATCATACCCCAAGTGCCTAGAACAATGTCTGGCATATTTAATCTTTCAATATGATTTGTTAAATCAGATATATTAATTGGATGACTACTGTGGCCTCCCCTAAGATCTCTGCCCTTCAGAGTCAAGCAAGGGTTGCTAGGGACTAACTTTAGCTGCAGTAAGTGGCCACTGTATGTCGGTAACAGTGAATTGAGGGAATTAATTTTTGTTACATACCATACCATCAATTGCTGTTATATTACATAAAATGCTCACTGGCAGGACAGAAAGGCATTATTCTGGAAGAGTAAAGGAAGAAATCTGAAAATCACAACATGAGAATTAGATGCAGTGGGAATAAGCAGAGCAGAGGACGTGGCAAATGTCTCGTTCACAGCTGCCCTCCAAAGACAGTGAAATGAGCTCCAACGCTTCCACTTAACGAGCCCCACGGTGCTAGTGCTGCAACGCAGCTAGCTAGGTAGTGTGCTGTCTTTTCCTTAACCCAGTGGAGCTGAGCTTCTGGTTGGGGTGCAGCTGTGCAGAGACAGTCAAGGGATGACAGGGTGTTTACACCACGTGGGTTCATGCTGTGTGGGTAGCAGAGGATGCTGGTATGTCTAACATGTTAAGGATTATTTCATATGTGAAGGGACGGCTCAGCTGGACTTGGGAAGAGGGAGATCCAGCCAGTCAGTCGGAGAAGGAAACCAGGTCAGTGGAGCAACCTAACGAAGGCAGAAGATGAGGAAACATGCCCTGGTGACAGGGCCGCATAGAGGAAGTCAGCGGGAAGAGGGTGGAGACAGGGTGTCCTGGGAGCCAAGTGACAATAGGCATAAAAGGGAAGTTATGATGGGGCAGGAGAGGAAGGCTGGACTCAGGGGTGCAGGGTGACGGGGCAGGAGAGGAAGGCTGGACTCGGAGGTGCAGGGAAACAGGGCAAGAGAGGACGGCTGGACTTGAGGTGTGCCCAGGACAGTTTGTGAGAATTTGTGATCAATGATTTCCTGAGACAAGGAGGGGCACCTGCAGACCTGGGAGGAGGCGGTCAGTGTGGGGCCAAAGCCGCAGAAGCAAGGCCGGCTCCTGCACATAATGACCAGAGAGTGTTACGAACGGGAGGTGCCGGGACAACTGCAGCCCCACGGCAGCCATGGATGAGGAGAAAGATGGCCTGACGCAGGCAGCACGCGTGTGGACGCAGCCTCAGAACTCAACCAAGGGTTCTAAGTGGACATTTCTGTATTAAAAGTCACAGTCCAGCTATGGACAGGAAGTCCTTGCCATGAAGATAACAATTCTACTTGCATTAATTATAAAATGGCTTACAATCTCAATAAAACATCCATTAGGGAAAAAACATAAGATAATATTCAGAAAATTATTGTAGCAAAGTCAGAGTGCTAAGGAGGGCCGGCTCATCCAGCTGTGAACACACCGCAGGGTCAATGGCCTGTCAATCGAGTCGAGCAGACAGAGCGTCGATAGCATAGGAGCCCAGATATAGATCCAAGTCTCTGCATCAGGAACTCAGGACAATAGGCTGCCTTTTCATATCATTTAGAAAAAGGAGAACAGAGAGTTCAATAAATACCTCTGAGACATTGGGTGGCAATCTGGAAAAAAGTGATTTTTACCTTATTATTGACATCAAAATAAATTCCATATTGAGTAGAGAGTCAAATAAAAAATAACAACAAAATAGAACACTAGAAGGAGATACTGGGAAATGTTCCTGAGTGAGGAAAACATGATTTCTGAGCAAATGAAACTCCAGAAGCCATGAAAGAATAGAGTAATGTATTCAATTGTATAGAAACACAAGTTCTCTGACTGAAGAGTTCCACAAAACGTGCAAAGACGAAGTAACAAGCAGGCGGCATCTCTGTAACAGATGCCACGGTGAAACCGCCTGCCTCGCTGGAAAGAGCTTCTGCAGACCAGTGAGAAGACCAGAAACCTGATAGAAACACAGGCAAACGTGTGAACAGCCAGGAAGTGCAGAAGAGGAAGAGTGGCTCTGAAATACGTGGAAAATATTCGACTCTGCCCATCATCTGAGGACTGCCAATTAACAGTACGTTGGGGTACAATTCTCCATTTATCTGATGGGCAAAGACCTAAAAGTTTACTAGGAGTTTCTTACCAAAATTACCAGCCAAGGTTAGGGATACAGTGCTGTCATTCATTATTCAAATGTATAAAAATCAATACTGAAAATAACACATAACACACGAGAGTGCAAAATATGTACATGCATTTTAAGAGAAAGGCCATCCAATTCATGTCAGTCGCGTGATG
Source organism: Loris lydekkerianus (assembly GCA_963574355.1). Taxonomy (NCBI): domain Eukaryota; kingdom Metazoa; phylum Chordata; class Mammalia; order Primates; family Lorisidae; genus Loris; species Loris lydekkerianus. The sequence goes on along the minus strand of CAUYPK010097242.1, from coordinate 10,843 downwards.
ACATAAGCACTCCTTAGATTAACACCATCTTTTGAGCTAACATCATACACACATTGCGACCATAATCCAATTCCAACTTTGAAAAGCAACACATAGATAATGTCGCTTAAAGTGTGTATCCCTTCTTCTGAACCCCTGGTAGTCTAAAACGCCACGTTAACTCCTGGCTCAGAGGAATTCATCCAAGCCGTGACGGTTCTGTGCAGCTTGGAGTGCTCAGAGGTGTCCCATGGCACCCAGACCACCTGGGCCTATGTCCACCACAGAAAGATGGTGCCGCGTCCCCCGAGAGCAGTGTCCAGCACTCAGCGCCCACCAACTTGGACACCTGGTCCTGCTCTCTTCTCCTTAGAGTCTGCATAGGAGGAAGCAGGACTCCCTTCTTTCAAAGAGCACAGATCCTCCAAAGAGCAGCAGAAGTCAAGAATGAGACCTCCCGGCCCACTCTGAGGTCATCCTAGCAGAGGCGGCAAGAACCCAAAAGGTGCAGGGGAAGCAGAAGAGAGGGTGCCAGGCCCCACCAACCAAAAATCTGTGGCTCGTTCGGCAAAGTCAGAACCGGTTAGGGTCAGAACCAGGGTCACGTGCTCCCTCTGTACCCCCCGCAGCCCCCGAGGGGCATCCCCACTCCCCGTGAGACCCTCTCCCTTTGTGTACAGAAGCCCAGCACTCAGGCGAACACCCTGATGACGCGCTTGCTCTGGGCGGAGAGGGTCACATTCCAACGCGGATGTTGTCAGGACCAACCCTCCTGGGTGTGGTTTTCCCTTTGGAGATCCCTGTCCTGTATGAAGAATTTGCTAAATTACCAGGTTAATAGAGAGAAAAAGGGAAAACGTAATCTCGGCTGTGTCATCTGCGTTTAGTGAAGCAGGTTTTCCATTTAAATGCATGTTTTCTTTTTTGCCTTTACCATGATAAATCTTATTTCAAGGATATGCTTATTCCCCTGCGAGGGCTGGCTGCTAGACGGATGGAAACTCAAGCAGATGAGCTATTTTATATTTTCCTTGTAGACCTAAACTCAAAATCTGCCCTTGTGGAGGTTTGGCTGCAAACGACGACACCTTCCTTCTCTCACTGCTGTCTGCCAGGTTGGTGTTTCCACTTGTGGACTTTACCCTTCAGGCATCACCACAGATATAAACCAGGTACACTGAAGGGGGTGTTCTTGTCTATGCAAACACGGACATGTAGGCATGCATGTATGCACACACATATGCCTATACATGTACACGCATACAGGCATCTAGGCATGCATGTATGCACACACATACAGACACCTATACATGTACATGCATATAGGCATCTATGCATACATGTACACGCATACATGCACAGACAGGTACACATGCATACATGTACACACAAACACAGACACCTATGCATGTACACATGTATATGCACAGACACATATTTTCACATGTGTACACATGTATATACACATACATGTAATACACATATATGCATGTGTGCACATGTGTGCTCACATCTCTGTGAACATGTGCACACATGCACTCACATGCATATACGCATATGCAGAGCACGTATATGCACGTGTATATGCACATAGGTACACATGCATTGTATTCACTCATTCACAAACACATGCACATAACATATACACAGGCACATATGTACTACTCACAGGTATACACACATGCACACGCAGGCTGTGCACACCATGTGCACAGATAGATAGACACAGAGGCCCTGTGGCCTGTCAGTCTTCCTCAGTGATGAGCTGCGTCCAAGGACGCTAAGGATTTCCCACACTAACTAGAACATTCAGCCCAGTGCACAGGCTTTTCAAAGTCCTATGTAAAGCCAATGATAACTGTATTTGCCCAGCTTATTTGAGGCAGAGGCACTAACAGGGAGATGGCTGGGCAGACAAGACCACCTCAGGCAGAGCCCTGGAAGATTCCCCCACAGGAGAGGGGCCCTCCATAGAGCTCTTGCTGTGAAGCCTGGATGGAACCACGCGGGTGAGAGGAGGACACAAGTCATCTACTTCAGCCCAGAGTCAGTGCCTGGGGCTGGCCTCTCCCCAGGGCACCAGCACCTGACCCACTGTCAGCATCAGCCTGCTTTGGGACCTGATTTCAGGACCCCCAGGGAAACTTTCCACTCTTGTCACCAGCACCTGAAATCCAACGGTCTCCGCATCTTCCCATAAGCACAGGCAGCTGTGACATCTCTGCCCTTGCCCACAGCCCCTGCTGTGACCTTTGCTGGTCTTAACCTTCAACTTCTTCAAGAGACAGGCGCTCTCAACACTCCTGATGGCTGCCGGTTAAGATGTGAGTTTCTCTATATCTTCCAAATTGTGCAAGAATTTTTGTAAAGAGCGGCTCATAGTAGGACGGAGCATTTTATGTTTGTTCAACTCAAGGGCTGATTTTGGAGAATCCTCCTTAAAACTCAAAGGATATGGTGATGATGGGGTCTGTGCCGCAGTCTCTGGCTGCGGGAGACTGGGCCTGCCCACTCCTGGTCACAGGCCAGTGGCCTCCTCAGGAACATCTGAGGACTTGGGATGAATGGATCTCTGAAGACAAGCACACGTCTATTGAGCGCCTACTGTGTGTGGTGCTCTGGGAGGGGAGGTGGGGATGCAAAAATGTCAGCAATGCCAAGCCCTTGCTTCTAGAGACTTTTGCCCTGGAAGAAACAGTCAAAAACGTACACAGAATCCTGCCTACGAAATGCCCCTCCCCCTGCAGCACTGCCCAGCGCTCCCTGCCGGGCTGGCTACCCGGGTGCAGTCATGTGGCCCAGGGCGCAGGGGTCAGAGTCATCATGCAGACAGGACAGGTGCCACATGCTGTACACCAGTCCAGGAGTGCAGGGAGGTCACCCCCCGCGGAGGAAGGAGGAGGAGGCTCTTCTCCCTAAAGGATCTGCTCTGTCACCTGGGCAGAAGTGGGAACAGACAGGACTTCCCAGAGGGGTCTGTCCCCAGGAATGCAGCCAGCCAGGCAAAGGACTGGGGAAGCTCCAGTGCCTGGACACAAGGGAGGCTGCTGGCTCGCTCTGGAGGCTCTGGCTATGCCTGGGCCTCGGGGTCTCTGCTCCTGCCTTCAGTCCACACAGCAGTGCCTGGGGAGACACAACCCTGCCCCCACGCCAGTCACCAGCACTGGGACTCCAGAGGACCAGTCCCCAACCAGAACTCACTCCCTAAACGGGGGCTTTAGCACTTCTCCCCACCCCAGAACCTCAGGGCTCCTGCTGAGGCTTAGTGGCCTGTCTGCTTGGCCCCAGAGTGTCACTCCTCTCCTGCTCTTCTCTGCTAACTCCACTGCCCACACATCTCTGCTCCATGCTCTGGGTCCCTTGGGTCCCAAGAGGCCACCCCAGCACCAGCCAGCCTGTGTCCAGTCTTCTCCCTTGGGCTGGTACATGGTCCTACAGGGCACAGCGTCTCTGCTGCAGTTTGAAATCTTGCAGAAACATTTTTAATGACCACTCATATGCTCCATAAAGAACTTGCAACTACATGGGCAGAACACGGCCAGCAGGGTCACTGCACACCCAGCTTCTGGGGACACACCTGCCCAGAGCCCCAGACTCACAGTGCAGAGAGCACAAGTTCCAATCACACCCATCAGAACGAGAATCTTTGTCCAAGTCACATCTCACAAAACCAGGGCGCTACAGCCCTGCAAAGCCACAGCATAGCATGCTTCCACTAAGACATCAGAATTGGTGCTAAGATTTAAAATGATGAATTTTTGTATAGCATTTCAATACATCTAAAGATGAAAATGAGCAAATGGCTTCCAATTTCTGGAACCTAAAAAACCATAGTGAAAAAAAAAAATAATAAAGATAGTGGGGCAGCACCTGTGGCTCAAAGGAGTAGGGCACTGGCCCCATATACCAGAGATGGCGAGTTCAAAACTGCAAAAAAAGAAAAACCATAGTGAACATCTTACAGGGCATCTTAGAGACACCTCAGAAATGAGGACTGAAAACGTTTATGAATTGGGCCTTTGAGTCCCAAAGTTCTGGTAAAATATTGTACCCATCATAACCTGTTGCCAATGATTTAATTTCACCTTCAATTTACTGGTCTCACACCTGAGTAAAATTCTCCCAGATTATTAACAGATTCTCTAATCGCAACCAGCTTGTAAAGTGGGACACGATGGTGGCAGCTGGTTAAGAAAGTGTAAATCATGCGGGAAGGTTGTGGTTCCAATGTAAAGACGTAGATATAGGTGAGAGAGACGTAGAAAGATGCGGAGAGATCAAACAAACAAAGGCAGGCACAGAGGTCTCCAGACAGAGACACAGGCGCAGGGACTGGCTGGCTGCGTGTCCCGTGTGCAGGGACAGGTGTAAGTGCAGAGAGACGTGCATGGGGACACGTGGAAGGAGCTGGTATAGGTGCAGTCACAGGACGGGGACAGGTGGAGCCACAGGTGTCGCATAGAGAACGAGAGATGTACGTCTCTACCTGTTCGTTTTGAACCAGCCAGCCAGGATGAGGTGACCACTCATGGGTATCACTGGCTTGGCAGGACTCACATTCCCCTGCTTGTCACGTGGCCACAGACATGGTCACACCTGCCATGGGAGAGCTGGCATGTCCCCCACACATGCCTCAGAACCAGGGAGATCTCGCTGGGCTGCTGGCAGTTGCTGGTGACACAGGAAGTCTGGGGCCCTAGGCGGCAGGGCACACCTGGCCAAGCAGCCAGCCTCTCCTATGCTATCTTCATCTTGCAACAAGCTACAAAGATGTACAGGAATCGTCTTTTTACTCTCCAGTGTTCAGAGAGTCTGAGAGAAAGAAAGCTGGGGGAAGATGGGGTGACATGAGCCTCTGTGTTCTGTGAAGGGAGATACGGATGTGACCCACCCAAGGCCACAGCTGGTAGGCGCCAGTGTGGGTCTCTCCTGCCCACCGGATGGTGCCAAACCTGCCTTTCCCCATGTGTGTGTTGGTCATGTCCTGTGAGGGCATAATGTGTAATGTCTACACCAGGCAGGACTCAACCTGAGCCTTACACAGGTGTCCGGGTGGTGGCCGCAGAGCTTCTGTCCCCACCTGGCACCCCATGCACACACATCACTCATGGAGACACACAGATACACACGTGACACAGAAACACACAAACACAGTCACAAGCACACAGATGCAAACACACAAACGCAAACACACAGAGTCACAAACACACCTGGCAGCTTCTCAAGACAGTGTGAGACACCTGAGTAGCTTCGTCTCTCAGCTTGTGGAGTCAGAGTAAGTATAAAGAAAGGGCACAGGTGAGGTTAAGATGTTGTTCTTTTGCAACTAAAGAAATTTGTCAAATGCCATAGCTTCGCACAAAATAAGATATTATTATAAAACAAAGTGGAATCATGTCACCACCTCCTTTGCCCCCACTCTCCCTTGCAAAGGTAGAAGGATCCTCATCACAGTAAGCTGATCTTTGCTTTGAAGCACAGGAGCCTCTCCGCCGACTGTCTGCGTGTGTGCGTGGATGTACGTGGGCTAGACGATGCATGGACAGAGAAAGACCGACTCATAATGACAGCAGCCAGTCGCCGTGTGCGTTAATTTGACGTATAACCTATAAAATGCCAAAGTTCTGTAAACCACTCAGGCAGAGAAATTTGAATGGCAAACCAGTTTACTCTGAGTGGCATCTACCTTTCCAGGCTTAGTCCAGCAGAAAGTTAATGTGACAGTGGTGTGCAAAACACAAGAGAAATTGGCAAACAGCACGAGTAATAGATAACGAGTTGCAAATTAAATACCAAACAGATAAGCACCATTAAAGACAGGCAGAACATATCAAAATGTGTTGTGCCTCCAGGGGTGGGTTAAATTTGCTGTGCTGTATAAAATAGCACCATTAACACGTCATTGTGAGCTCTCCTCCTGGAGGACAGGGCTTCAGCCAGTGTGGATGTTCTTCAGCACAACTGCTGGAGCAGAGAAGACGCCAAGGAGCACTGCACACACGTCAGCAGCTCCCCCCGGGAGCACTACGCACACGTCAAAAGCTCCCCCGGGAGCACTGCGCACACGTCAAAAGCTCCTCCGGGAGCACTGCACACACGTCAGCAGCTCCCCCAGGAGCACTACGCACACATCAAAAGCTCCCCCAGGAGCACTACGCACACGTCAAAAGCTCCCCCCGGGAGCACTGCGCACACGTCAGCAGCTACCCCCAGGACCATCGCACACATGTCAGCAGCTACCCTCGGGAGCACCACTCACACATCGGCAGCTCCCCGCAAGAGCACTGCGCACACGTAGGTAGCTCCCCCCGGGAGTACCACGCACACATCAGCAGCTCCCCCCAGGAGCACTGCGCACACATCAGCAGCTACCCCCAGCACACACTCCACCGCGGGAACGAGCTCAGAGTTTGTGAAGCCACTATGGGCACCAACTCATGGAGTTTTCATGAGGAGACCTGTGGTTCCCTGAAGGTTCTGAGGAAGGAGTGATGTCTATCCCCCTTAAGTAAATACAGATTGAACCAGAATGAAGAGGTTGCTTTGTGAAACATGTACTCATCTCCATGTGTTACAAGTTCGCTACAAGGACAAGAGACCGTTGCCCTTTGTCATTCTTATTTTTCCTTTTCTTAAGGCTTCAAATTTGGTTTCAATGAAGAAAAAAAAATTAAACAATGTTTAGCTTCTTCCCAAAACAAATGAAAAGCTATTTTATTTTTCAGGGAAAATGCGCACTTCTACAGATATAAATTATTTTAAGATATTTGTGTCACTGAACAGACTTAGAAAATGAAAATATTTAGAATAAAGCACACATTCTCTGGTAATGGACAGAAACCCTGGAACTCAGATTGCCAAGAAGAGAAAAGCTGAATAATAAAGAATATTATATGACTAGGATTAGATGTCTATTTCACACATTTATTTCTAGAAGTAGCAGAGTATAAAGAAAAACAATGGTTTAGTCATTCTTGATCTAATTCTCAATTTATCAAAATGTAGCTAACACCCATTTTTCACAATTATTCTCAGGGTTAAGTGAAAAGGCTCTGTTAATCCCCAAGATCAGGGCCTGAGACACAGCAGGTGACAGTAAATGACATTTCCAAGATGCTGAAATATGGGATAATGTGATTTAGACTTAATAAAAAACTATCAACCAGGCTCCAGAACAGCCAAGCATCCTAGAGATGGCAAATGCTAACTTATGTGTTTTACTGAGACCAAGTTTCCCAGTATTATGAAATATGAACTCTTTCAGGCACTAAAAACATATTATTGTGACTGATTTAGGATGATGTACAAACTGCCTCAAATAGTTGGACCATTTGAGACTTGACAAGTAATCTATTCACCTTTGCTCTAGACAAAAATTTTGACGTAATCCCAATAGAATAAATCATTAATCAACTATATCTATGATTGATTAATTGACTATATGTATTTATCACCTGTTTCTCACCAGATTGGCGCCCAGGCAAAGAGCATCCTGTCCACACTTCTGCATTCTTGTCTGTATTCAAAGCCAAAGCAAGACAGGATCCCAGGAGCCATTGATTTTATTTCCCTGGGCTTAGGTTCTTAAAACCTTCCAAACAGATATAAGCTTCAGAGAGAGCCTCTCATCAGGCCTTTGAGAGTTTATGAAATATTTCATAGTCTTTGTCATCAGAAATATCTGTGTATTTTCCAGCTGAAACAGAGGAGGCTTCCCAGAAAATACCTCTGTGCTCAGCAAGTCTGCCGTGCTCATCACTAACTGTTAGCATAGACACCAGTGCGTCTCCACATGGCGTGAGCTGAGATCTGAATTAAAGCACCCAGTGTGTTCTGTCTCTGAAAGTTGGTGGCATTCTCACCCAGCTCGGCCTCCCCCACAGGCCTCCGCTTTACACCAACATGGCAGCGACTCTGGCCCTGGTTCCTCCTCCTTGTGGCTGATGTACGTGTCACCCTGTCTCCACTCTGTGCCTCCTTTTTTGCCTCCTATTGGGTATCAGAAGACACCAGCAGAGCATAAGGACCTAGAACTAGGCTCCTCCAAGTGAGGTCCAGGGGTTCTGAGCAAAGATGGACCTGTCTGCAGACACGGCTCCTGGAGAGCCTGGACAGAGGCCCATCACAGGAAGAGAGTTAAGCTGTGGGACCCACTGCCCTCCTTGGGTCCTCCCCAGCTCCCCACTCACGGTGCCATGACCCCAGGAGAACGTGGCAGCCCAGGAGACAATGTCACATCCATCTCAAATTCAGCCAGGCACTGGGAATCCTGACCACTGGCCAGGCAGCACCCTTCTGTGTCCCCTTCCATGCCCCGTGCAGGCACACCTGTCCCCACCTGACCCAGGCAGGGACGAGTGGCCTTCTCCCATCTGCTCTGCTCAGCTCCCCTCTCCTCAGGCTTGTAAATCTTTTTAATTGTCAAATGTCTCTAACTATGTAATAGGGTCCATAGTCCGTGATGTTTGTCAAAATGCTATTTAATAAGTTGCTTGTTTTATTAACCCTGACAGAAAGGAAAGCAGGTTCTTTATCTCCAGCTGTTGGAGACAGAGCCAGAATTTGTCAGCACAGCTCCCCCAAACATGCTACAGAAAGGAAAGGTGTGTTTAGCAAGTCGGAGGGATGACACCCATAGCCTCACCTCTGCCCTCACCCAGGTTAGCGGAGCATGGCTGCCCATGCAAGTGTGGAAGGGTAAAGCCACCCTGACCAGGGTCTTGTGGGCGGCCGTCTGGGGTGACCGATGGGTATAAGACTCAGGAGAGTCACTGATTATCACCTGATGTGAGCTGATACCAAAGAAAGGTAAAGGATTATTCCTGCTAAGATGCTCACTATTGTGAGAACACCAGGGCCTTCCACGTGGGGCATGAAATTCCCTGACAGGTGAGCTGACAAGTTACGTTGAGATGATGCTACTGATATGAAAAAAAAAAAAAAAAAAAAAATCTGCCATGTATTCTACCAGGTTTTAACAATGTTCTTCCAGAATTCAAGTAACAAAAGGAACTCAAAATAAAGGTTGACATAATATTGGGGTCAAAGCATGTTTATAGAAAAGGCCCAAAGAAATGAACAATTGACTGAAATGTAAAAGCGATAGTGATTCAACCTTGCGTCGCTGATTAGAAGCATACTTCCACTTTTTGTGACATTACTGCATGACAACTGCAACCCAGGCCACAAGGCCTCTGTCCCACCCCAAAGAACCCCCGACACCCGTGATCAGAGTAAGTGGCGGGTATGCTATAGACTCTGTCAAAAATAACAGCATAGAAAATTCTCCACTGTTTCTCCCCACCCTTCTATTTGGCTTTTTTCCCCCTCTGAAAAGCAGAGATAAATCCCAGTAGCACAATTAAAGCACTAGCTAAATATTACTTTGCTGGGCTTAACGATAGATTACAATGTGTGCATAATGACCCAGTTCTGGTAATATCATCTGATTTAGTAAGGAGATCAGAGACTGCCATATGTTCACCAATAAGGTCTCGGAAATTCTTCTCGTTATGCTAGCAAGGATGCTATTTGGTCCTGAAACCTCATTGTTGGTGAGCACCAAGCACGTCACAGCCGTAATGGCGATGCACGGTCCATCAGACAGCCTCCAGAGAGCAGGAGGGGCGGCAGCAGGCCGGCTGGTCACAGCCCTTCCTGGCTGGACTGACGAGTGCACACCTCTGCACACTGATCCGCCGAGCAGAGGGTCATTGAAAGGAGTGATCTGGGGGGCCAACCACAGAAACCAGAACATCGTATGTTCATCATATCCCAGAATGAGAGGAACCCCAGCTCCAAACCCGACTGGACCCCTCTTGATGGTTATGGAATGAGACACAGCTGACAGGGCACCTTTTTTAGTTTTAAAACCACAGTTCAATGCTGACTACAGAAGGTTCAATCCAGAGTACACAAATGGAAATGATGTTGCTCAGGTGTAGTAGCATGACATCAGCCTTGGCCATCTATGTTCAGTGACTTGGTGAGACAAAACAGTAATCTATTACGTCAGACTTCAAACAGAAACAAGAAAAACTATTTGCTTAATCAAGTACTTTCAGGAATATGCCAAAACTGTGAAAAGTACTTCACATATTTAGCAAGAATACAAACAACTCTTAGTTTCTACAAAAATGGTAAAATACACTATTTTACCCTTGTCTATCCCTTGACTAAGAAAAAGGGTGTATGCTAATAAATATTTATAGCAATTTTTAAAATGTTAGGATAAACCACAAACTGGAATAGAAATAGTTATTTAAAGCGCCATCAGGGAACAGTGGGCACATACCATGCATTTTAAACTTTACTTTGTGAATATCTTGTGATAACTTAAAGTTTGGTTTAAAATTCAAACCCCAAAGTACCAAGAAGTAGAAGGAAACAAGAGTGGGCAAGAGCTACACCAGCCCACGGCAGGCGCTCACAAGAGCGGGTGCGCAGCCCAAGAGCCGCACCAGTGCATGGCAGGTACTTGCGAGAGGGGGCACGCAGCCTGAGAGCTGCACCAGCCCATGGCAGGTGATCACGAGTGGGGGCACGCAGCCTGAGAGCTGCACCAGCCCACTGCAGGTGATCACGTGTGGGGGCACGCAGCCTGAGAGCTGCACCAGGCCACGGCAGGTGATCACGTGTGGGAGCACGCAGCCTGAGAGCTGCACCAGCCCACTGCAGGTGATCACGAGAGGGGGCACGCAGCCTGAGAGCTGCACCAGCCCACGGCAGGTGATCACGAGAGGGGGCACGCAGCCTGAGAGCTGCACCAGCCCATGGCAGGTGATCACGAGAGGGGCACGCAGCCTGAGAGCTGCACCAGCCCATGGCAGGTGATCACGAGAGGGGCACGCAGCCTGAGAGCCGC